>CM021781.1:4995944-5024288 GCA_011076525.1 Nettapus auritus | reverse complement strand
CCGCCTCCTCCCTGCCCCGAGGCGCCGCTCCCCCCGAGCCCGGCAGCGGTAGCGGGGGGACCCCGGCGGACGGCGGTGCCGGGGTCCGGGGGGCTCAACCCGGTCCCGGTACGGCGGAGCCGCCCCCGGAGCGGAGGGAGGAGGGAGCGGAGGGAGAGCTGGAGGCGGAGGTGGACGACGAGGAGGCGGCGGAGGACGAGGAGGCCGCGGGGGGGAGTCCCGCAGGTGAGCTGGGGGGGGCGGAGGGAGGGGGACGGGGTCCTTTGTGTCTGATGCGGGGATGGCATCGGCTGGGGGCTGCCTGTCGCCCCCTGCCCTCCCCCTGTCACCCACTGTCTTATCCCCGTCCTCCCCTGTCCCCTCTTGTCCCCCTCCTGTCCCCCCCTTCCTCCTCTGTCCCCTCTTGTCCTCCCCCCATCCTCCCCTGTCCCCTCTACTCCGCCCCCTGCCCTCCCCCTGTCGCCCCCTGTCCTCCCCCTTTCCCCTCCTGTCACCCCCTCTCCTCCCCCTATCACCCCCTGTCCCCTCACCATCCTCCCCTGTCCCCTCTCATCCACCCCCCTTCATCCCGTCTCCTCTTGTCCCCCTCCTGTCCCCCCTCGACCTTCCCTTTCCCCTCCTATTCCCTCCCCATCCTCCCCTGTCCCCTCTCATCCACCCCCCTTCATCCCCTGTCCCCTCTTGTCCCCCCCATCCTCCCTTATCCTCCCTTGTCACCCCCCTCCCTTCCCTTCCCCACCTCATCCCCCGCTGCCACCACCTCGGCCTCGCCCCTTTATGTTCAGGCACATGCAGATGCTGTGAGCCCTCGTTCTTTCCTCCTCCTTCTCCTTTTCTGTTTTCCACATTTATTTTTCTCCCAGCCCCGGCGATGCTCGATTCATTAGAAGTGTGCCGGGCGTCCCCTAACGCCACGAGCATCCTGCTGGCCCCGGGAGCCGTAGCAGCATGAGCAAGTGCCGTCGCTCAACCTGCTTTATTTGCCTCGTGTGTAGCAGCTGAAGGGCTGCTTTCGCTCGCTTTCAGGCTTTAAATCCATCTTTTTCCATCGCGGTTTGGGTCTTGATGCTTTCCCCTGAAGAGAGAGGCCGGCTTAACATTGGGAGCTGCTGATAAGGCGAGCAGGGGCTGCGTTCCCTAAACCAAAACCGATTTCATCCATGGCATCGCGATCGGACCCTTGGGCAGTCAGCATCCTGTGCTGGTCCTGTGAGCGAGCATCGCCCTGCCCGCCCCTGCTCTTGTTTCCATGCTGGGCACCACGGGGCAGGTTTCCACCGTCTGCATCCCCCCGGTGGGGCTGAGCGTTGTGGCATCACCAGGGTGCTTGCAGGTGGCCCTGCCTGGTGCCCCATCCTGATATCGGTGGCCACAACCCACCGAGCCCCGAGCTGTTCGCCGGCACCTTCATGTGCAGCAACGGCTGCTGTTTAGGTTGTGCCGTGTCCTCCGGGGGCTAATTGGTTGCTCGTTAGCACGACGGGTTGGGATTGACCCCGACTAGAGTGGCAGGGTGGGTTTTGGGGACGTGGGGTCGGCACGGAGCTGATCTCTGGGCTTATTCGTGCCCACCTGCTCTGCCCAGCGGCGCCTGGAGGCCTCTGTGCTGAAGGAGCAGTGGAACCCGTGGGTACCTTGGGGTGAGCCCCAGCGCAGCCGTTTTTCAATGTGAGCATGTTTTCAGGGTTATTTCTTCAACCCAAGTTAGGGAATTAACGCCTTATATGCCTTTTTTTGTTCAATGAAGGAAATGGGCCTGTTCGGATGGGCGTGAGAAAGGATTCCCTTAATGCCGGTGGGTATCGGTGATAAGGAATCGGGGTGAGAGCCCTCAGATTCAGGGTTTGTTCGGTGCTACCGAGGCTTAAATTGTGACTTCAGCGCGTTTTTCTCACAGATTTAGGAAGCGCTTCAGCTACTGCCCGCTGGTTTTGTTCTCGTTCTCCCCCCTCTCCCAGTTTCACAGTGTTTATTTTCCTTTCCAATCCCGCGATCGCGTTAAAATCCCGGATTTTGTTTTGAAGAGAAGGAAATGGCTAATCCTCGTGTTTGTGGAGACAAGCTCAGAAGTATCCCCTGCCTTATCTGCAAAGCCTGCGACGCCGGCGGCTTGCCGTTTTCCTCCTCGGCGGAGCAGGAGGGCTGCCGCTCTTCGGATGCGCGGCTCCTGCAGTCGGCACGGCCCCGCTTGGGCTTTCCCTGCCTGAAGAACAAAACTTCTGTGTTCTGCCGTGCCTGCAGGGCGCTGTTGGTCTCCCAGGGTCTCTCCGGAGGATGTCGCGTCCCGGCTCCTTTTGGTGTCCACCCTGTAATGCGCCGCCCGGCTGCCCGACATCCCCGCCGTGCCCGTGAGCCATCGCCTCTGCACCTTGAGCCCTGCAGCAGGAAGGGGCAAAGGGCAGTTCCTGCCCTCTGGGCGGGCAGCGCCTGGGCTCGGGGCGGTGAATGGCACGCGGGTGTCCTGGATCTCCATCCAGGGCAGGGAAGGGGATGCGGAGGGGTCCTGCTGAAGAAGTTCCGTGCTGGGGAAGGCGGCTTCAGCTTCCCTCGTGTGAGGTTCGGTTGTACCTCGGTGTGGTCACCGAGCTCGGCCTCCACATGTCAGCGGGTTTTGATTTTTGTTAAAGGAATGGAAATTCAGTTACAGGCGTGACAGCTCCCGGTAAGGAAGGTGTTTGTATACACGGGATGGGTACAGGAGCAGCCAGGTTCAGAGCCTTTCTTTGAGGAATAAATCGTGGGGTTTTATCTTGAGCTTAAAACACAGGGATGTTGCCCACGGCTCCCTCATCACTCCCTTGCCTTCCTCCCTGCCTCTGTGCTCCCATGTCTGAATCATTCCTGAATCAGATGCAGCCAACTGTCCCGAGGCAGGATTTTGAGCTGTTTGGACCTACCGATGCTCATAAAGATCAGGATATTTTGGAGAAGACCCGTGGCGTACCCAAGGTCTCACTTGTCAGCTTCCTTCCGCAGCGCTGGGACTTTGCTTTTATCTTCTGGCTGATCTCTGGGGCTGGGCAGCATCGTGTCGCTGCCAGGGGGGAAACTGAGATGGGAAGAGCTGGTGAGCAGCGGGGCTGTGCTGAAGTTCCTCAGCCAGCAACACCCCCATGGGGAGGCCCCTGCCAGCCTCTGCCATGGAGGAGCCAAAATCCCAAAGGAGAGCGGCTGAGGGCGAGACCGGCGGCAGAGCTGAGATTTGAGCCTCGAGCTGTGGGCAGCCACGGGGCTGCCATGGTGTGTGCTGGAGGTGTGAGGGTCGTGTGTGTCCGAAAAATTGGGAAATTCATGGCAGAGCATGGGACAGTGGCTGGTTTCACCCCAAGCATCCCACTAGGTGCAGCTGGACTCGATGAAGGCGCGGTAGCGCAGGGCTGGCTCATCCCCAGGGTATGACCTTGGGGGATGGATAGCCGTGTCCTGGGGGAACCCCAGTCCCTGTGGGGCTCTGACATGGGCTGCTGGGTGGCCTTGGCACAGTGGGGTGTGCACAGACTCAGCACTGCGGGAGGTGATGCTCAGCATCCGAAGGCCGTGCCCCAGCGAGCGCACGAGGCCGGGCAGGCTTTGGGAGCACGGAGCGAGCCGGCCCCGAGGACCGGAGGCGCGCATCTGCTGAGCTCAGGGGAAAGATTTTGGAGCTTTTTGGTCTATAAATACCCAGGGATAAGTCATCGTGCCACATGCAATATTTGCAGCGTTGATGCCAGCTGCCTGCAGGATGTCCTTCTGCAGCCCCGGAGAGCTCCCGGTGCCTCGGAGGGGACGCGGGGGTCCGGGCGGCGCCGTGCCTCTGCCAGCCTCCGAAGGACACCGCGCCTGTGCCGGCTGCGAGGCAGGGATTTCTCTCGCAGCCATCTGGCTGGGAGCGCTCTTTCTGCCTTCCCTCTGGCAAATACTTAAAATAAAACCAGAAAACCTTGAGGTGCCGAAGGGCTGCGCAGCACCAGAGGCTTCGCTCGGCTTTTCAGTGAGGTTGCGGCGAGGGCTCGGGCTCGATTCAGGGGTCCTGGGAAGCCCCCGCTGCACGTCCGCGGGGCTGCCTTGTGCGAGGCATCGCTGGGTGCGAACGGGAGCCGGGGGGGGGTGTGTCTGGCGCTTCATAATTAGCCGGGGATGTTAATGTGGTTTGCGACCCAAAGGCAGGATTGCAGGCTCGCCATCTGCCCGGCCTTGGGGGGGCCGCGTGGCTCCGCGCCACCCCCGATAGAGCAGCCGGGCGCGATTCAGCTCCTTCAGCTGGCTGGGAACCAGGGCTTGAGCTTTGCAGGATATTACTATTATTATTATTATTTAATTTATTATTAGCTTTTAATTTGACTTTTAGGTTGGGCCGGACTGAAATAACACGGCTACGAGTCAGTTTGAGGCTTCTGCTCCGTGAAACCCCCCCGAGGTGCTGCCCTTGGACTTGGTGCTAATCCCCGGGGTCAAGAGTGGGGGCTCCCGGGTCCCTGCCGCGGGGAAACGCACCCCAAATCCCAGCAGGGCCTGTCTGGGAGGGCCCTTTGTTTGGTTAAACTTGTCAGCCTGGAAGCATTTTGACCAAGATGCTCTGGACTTGGAATAATTGAATCTCTCCTTTGTTCAGACAGAACGTGTTTAATGTTTTTTCCTTGTTCAATAGGAACCTTTCCATCAGCGCCTGTCCCCTGCCACCCCTCTCTGTTGGGATGTCACCGGTGCTGGGGACGCCGCCTCCCGCTGTCCCCATCCCGTCTCCCTGCTGGCTGGCAGCCGGGGATGCTGGGGACGTGGTCCAGGTCCTGCATCCCCTGGTGAGAGCGGAGCCCCCTGGAATGGGGGTCCCTGTCACACTGCCCTTCCCCAGGGCTTTAAAAGGGCGCCAGGTCCCGGGGGAAGCTCGGTGTGTGCGTTGTGCATCGCGACAACCCGCGGGCAGGGCCGGGTTCCTGCTCCGGCTGATGCTCTCCTGGATCTTCCCGTGCAGAATTCCTCTCGCCCTTCGTCACGTGAAATGCTGCGGGGTGCTGAGACGGGGCAGGCTGCCAGCAAGAGCCCTGCGCAGCCCCCTTGAGGGTGGAAAAAGGATGGGTTTGGGGTGTCCGCTCCTGCCACCCCTGTGTGGGTCCTGTTTCGGAGCAGGCACAAACGAGGAGCCCTCCGGAGGTGCAGGAGGAACTCGTGCTAAGTCTTGGTTCTGCCTTCTGCTGCAGGGAGGACTGGGGAGCACCTGCTGCCTGGGTCGCAATTTGCCTTGTAAATGGAACCGGTTTGAGGTCTGAGCGTGAAAGGATGGGTGTTTGCCTCGCCTGGAAAATGAAAAAAGCAAAACCCCCCGAGGTTTTCCTCTTGATGCGGGCCAGCCGTGAAACCAGGGAGAAGCCCGGGCCGTTCCTTGTACCCTTTTTAATTCACTCGCCCCACGTCCTTATAAATAAGCCAGCAGAAACATGACGAGGCAAGCAGCTCTGCTATTTATAGCCCGCGCTGCTCCACATGCCTGCCTTAAAAACCAGCCGGCTAAATGGCTCTGCAGGCTTTCAGCAAAAGCCTTAATGACACAGGCATTTCGTGGATGATTCCGGGGGTATTTGAGGCTGTTGGTGCTGGAGCCTTCCCCGGGCAGCCGGCTTCCCCCCGTCACCATCCAGCCCCAAACTGGGACCGGTGCCTTGGGATGCTCCCGGCCGGCCCCATCCTGCTGCTCGGGGCAGTGAGCGCCGGACCAGACCCACCTCGGTATGCCCAAGCTGAATTTCTTTTCCTTTTTTTTTCCCCCTTTTTTATTTTGGAAGCTCCCTTAACCCTTCATTTCCATCCGTTGGCATCACCCCGTGTAATTACGAGGCTGCCGGTCGCCTTTTCCTGCTGAACTGGTCGTGCCGCTTCCCAGGTGCTTTATTCCTGGCGGATTTATGCCGTTTTCGGGCAGCTTCCCTGGATTTTGACTGACTGGCTGCCTGTATTAACTGATAGCGCTGCTTGGGCCGCTTTGATCCCGTATTATTTATGGCAGTGGTGCTGCGTGACTCCGCGTGGCTGCTTAATGCTGCATGTATTTTTAATGTGCGACTTCTGCTGTTTGATCTGCGCTAAATGATTATTCTCTGATGCCTTCCCGGGTTCGTTTCTGTTGCTGGTGGAAGAGCTGTCGGAACGGACTGTTTGTTTTCGTGCCTCTTTTTTTCCCCCTCCCAGCGGTCTCATCTTAGGCCGCTTCTTAAGCCCTGTGGCTCCTTTCCCCGAGCACCGCTCTGCCGTTCGCACGCGGCACATTTAGGCTTTATTGCTATTAATTTGAGCGTTTCATTGCTCGGAATTGCCGGCTCTGATGTTTTGGGACCGCCGAGGTGCTGCCGCAGCCCCCCTGGTGCTCAGCGCCTGCACCCATCCTGTGACGCCTGATTGAGGCAGAAACCGTCCGGAATGGGGCAGGCGCTGTGAATGTTTTCCGTAGCCTGTCACGGAACATCTGGGGCCGGTCGCTATTAACAAAATGGCTTTTAATTGCTGCAGTGGCATCCGCTGGACCCGCAGCTTTCCTGCCTGCGGGGCCAGATGTGGTCGGGTTCATCCCGGGGAATGCCACCGCATCCCGCGGTGCCGAGCTCGCCCTTCCTGCAGGACCCGGGGTGGAACCAGGAGGTCCATCCAGGGAGCCGAGGATCCACATTTCCCTTCCCTGAGGGCAAAGCAGGGGGCGGATGGGTGCTTTTGGTTAATTTATTTTGTTCCTGCTCTGTCTCCCACCTGCTGGATCCGTGGCGAGGGTTGTCGCTGCGGCTTTCCTCGGGGCGCACCACGAGGCTGCCCCCCTGCTTTGCATCTTCGCTGCGCTTTTCAGGAACGAGCGCCGAGAACCTGTAAAGTGAGGCTTTTTTCCCTCCTGTGAACAGGGCTTTTTGTCGAGATCAGCAAAATATCTATCGCTATGGAAAAGGTTGTTTTTCCGTTTGTGGATTTTTCCATTGAAACCAGTTTGAACTCGGCACTTTGTTCCCACCAAACTCTTCAATGCTTCTCGCTCCATGAAAACCTTCAGTGATTTGCTTTTCTCCCTCCCTCTTTCCGAGCAGATAAACACAGACATATATTTTTGAAGCCTGAGCTTCCTGTGGGATAGAAAATCCCTTTTTCAGCCGTAACTCTCACCTTTGTCAGTGGGAACAAAGGAAACATTAGAGACTTTCTTAAAAAAACCTTTCTCAACCAGGCTGCTGGCTCCCAGGACACCTTTGCCATGGGCTGGACACACCAGCTCCATTCTGGGCTGGGTTTTGCTTGCTTGGTGTGCACACATCGGATGTCTTTTGGCTGTGGCCACCCCGGCTGGGAACGGCCACCCCGTCCTGCTCGGCCTTCATCCCAGGGCCAGATCTTCCCCAGTCCTCCTCGGTGCTCGGGGGAGGCTTTGGGGGATCTGCCTTGCTTTTGAGCGCTGCAGGTGCCTTGGCCATCACCATGGCCACCCCCATCTCCCTACAAGAGGCTGCACGAAGGTATTAATTTATTATTTGTGTGTATATCGAAATAATAATGAAGTTATAATCAAGGTGCGTGCGGCAGTGCTTCCCAGCAGCGCTCCATCCCCGTTTCGGGGCAGGACCGGGGGTCCCACGGCACCTTGCGTGCTGTCCCCTGCGCCGTGTGCCGGGAACAGCTGGGGAAGGCTGTGCCGGTGACCTCAGCCGGTGATAAAGCGCCGTGACGTGGACAGCTCCGTACCTGTTATCGGGGAAAAGCAAACAGAGGCTCCACCTGCCTCCTGCCTTTCTCCCTTCAAGGGCAGGCTGCACGCCCGGCGTGGAGCTCCCTGGAAAACGTTTTATTATTAACGCGCTCGCTTTGGCTCGGCCGCGTGGTTGAGAAATCCAAGCTTGACTCCAGATAACGAACGACAAACATTTGTCTGGACTTAACTATTTTGCTCGGAGCGTTTTTTCTTCCTCCTGGAAGCTGACTGTGAGCTGTCAGCAGCGCGCCTGCTGACGGGAGTTAGCGCTGACGCCCTGCTGTTGGGTCTTCCCTTCCGCGTCGCGCTGGGTTCTTTGCAGGGGAGGCTTTTGAGCAAGTACAGAATCACAGATCACAGAATCACAGAATTTCTAGGTTGGAAGAGACCTCAAGATCATCGAGTCCAACCTCTGACCTAACACTAGCAGTCCCCACTAAACCATATCCCTAAGCTCTACATCTAAACGTCTTTTAAAGACCTCCAGGGATGGTGACTCCACCACTTCCCTGGGCAGCCCGTTCCAATGTCTAACAACCCTTTCGGTAAAGAAGTTCTTTCTAAGATCCAACCTAAAATTCCCCTGGCGCAACTTAAGCCCATTCCCCCTCGTCCTGTCACCAGGCACGTGGGAGAACAGACCAACCCCCACCTCGCTCCAGCCTCCTTTGAGGTACCTGTAGAGAGCGATGAGGTCACCCCTGAGCCTCCTCTTCTCCAGGCTGAACAATCCCAGCTCCCTCAGCCGCTCCTCGTAGGACTTGTTCTCCAGACCCCTCACCAGCTTCGTTGCCCTTCTCTGGACTCGCTCAAGCACCTCCATGTCCTTCTTGTAGCGAGTCCAACCCATTTGAAATGGAAAAGAAACGAGCGATGGAGTTGTCTTTTAAGGGGGCGTTGGGATGCTGGCTGCCCTGCCGAGCAAGGTGGGATTTGGGTGGGATGGGGCTGGGGGACCTGCCCCAGCACCCAGCTTCGGTGTCGGGGTGCCCGCAGCGGCTGCTGCCCTTCGTGAGCTACAAACCCCTTGAAAAGCTGCTGGAAGAGGTCTAGATGCTGAGGTCAAGCCTCCAGAGGGGGGAATCAATCCTTTTCTTTCTCCTCCCCACCTCCCATCCCTTTATGTGGTCCCTCAGCCTCGAACCAGTGCCCCAAACTTGGTGCGGTGCCGGGTGGCTCTTGCCGCAGAGCCGATCCCTCGCAGCACCAGGTAATGCATTTATGAGTGCGTGTGGTATTGGCCACACCAAACCAGAGTCTGTTTTGTTCAAAGCATTACAGAACCCCTGGAAATTGGAGGATGGTTGGAAAAAGAAGTGTAAATGCCCCTCTTATAGCTGACCCCTGGCTGCAAACCCTGGGGTCGGAGCATCTGTTTGCCTGGGGCTCGGCTTTGCCAGTCCAAAACCACATCCGCTGCCTCCCGCTGCGACTCCTGGTGCGATGCCGTGGGCTCGGTTCTGACCCCACAGGGCAGCAGGTTGGGTTTGGGGTCTTGGCTTAGATGTGGCCATTGCCTGGAGCCACAGGATGCTGAGGTGGGGACAAGGATGGGGAGCGGGCACCACGAGGGCTCCTCGCGCTGGGAGCCGCGGTGCTGCCCCGGGGCTGGCAGCGCTGCACGGGCATCCTGCTTGTTTTACCTCTTTTTTACCTATTTAAAGAGGATTTGGGTCTTCTGTTGGACGAGGCTCCTGCACGTTGTACTCTGGGAATGGTTGCTTTGGGTGCTCAGGTGGGTACGTCACAGCTCCCCACATGGCTTGGGGTCTGTAGTGAAGGTTTTGCGGACTCGGCTCAGACTTGGTCACGCTGTTTGTTTGCAGTTGCCGAACTCGCTCGATGGAAGTGTTTTCGTTTGGAAGTTAAATAAACACAGGCAGGAGCCAGGGCTGGCCGTACCGTCAGTGTCGCTAGCAGAACGATGACTGAGGAGAGAAATTAAAAGGCGATCTGCAGCCCTGATGGAAGTCATTAATCTGCTGCAGGGCCCGGGGATTTATGGCGAAGGCAAGCGGGAGGCAGGGGCACGTCTCGCCCAGCTCTCACCCAGTGGAGGTGCCCTCGGAGCCCTGCGGATGGGCTCTGCCCTGGGCACACGGTGGGATTGTGCTCTGGCCTTGTGTCATCGCTGCAGATGGAAGAGAAAAGCTTGGAGGAGAGCTCGGATGCTCCCAGGCATCCCATCTTCCTTGGGACCCTGGGGCAGAGGTCCCAGAAGACGGCGGGGGCTGTCCCGCTGCAGATCCCCACCTCTCCATCCACGCGTCGTTTCCGTGGCGTGCCCTGGCCCATCTCCGTTCCCTCCTTGTAAGCTTGATGGCTCCTCCTAGGGTTTGCCAACAGGTTTTGTCTCGTTGCCATATCCTCAATCCAGTTCTGCTGGTGCTGGATGAAAGCAAAGGCCGAAGAAGCTCCGAAACAGGGTGCAAGCATCGCCGGATGAGAGCTTTGAAACCGAACCCAAACGGCAAAGCCTGCCTGAAACCAGTCGTGATTGCTCATGCCTCGTGCTGTTCCTCTCCCCAGGTGGAGTTTCTGCTGTGGTAATTCCACCGATTGAGCAAGGAGACAAAATACCTCCATTAGACTTGGAGCCGAGCTCTCGAGAGCCAGGGCTTGGGGCTGTCAGAAGGTTTCCTTTGGTCCTCCTTGGTGTGGGTGTTGGGGTGAGTGAGAGGAAGGAAGAGACTTTGCTGTTTTGCCGTGACGAGTAGAAGCCTGCATCTATTTACTTTCAGGAAACAAAAAATAGTAAAATGTACTGCAAATGCACCCTCTGCTCTCGTAGCTCCACCTGATCTCCAAGCAGAAACGCAACGAGCTGAGGGGAACGGGGGGGGGTCTGCCCTCAGGCTCCGTAAAGAGCCTTTTTATTAACGCTTTCAGAAAGCGTTTATTAACACTGTGGATAAAAGAAGCCTTTGTTCGAGGATCTGTCCCTTCGCTGCTGCAGTGGAGGAGCTGCAGCTTGAAAGGAGCTGCCCTGGGCACCTGCTGGAGATGCTGATGGAAGTTTGCATTCCAGATTTTCTCCACAGGCTTAAGCATAAAACAGCCTGCGGCCCTGCAAAGCGAGTCTGTCCTCTTCCTCCTTTTGGAGAAAAAAAAAGAAAAGGCATTTTCGGACTGATCGATCGCACGCCTGCGCGGTTACTTCCAGCACCTCCGCCGAGCGAGGTGGGATCTTCCAGGGACTCGGAGGGCCGCAGGACTCGGGAGAGGAGAAGCTGCTGCACCTGCCGGCGCTGTCAGCAGCCGAGGTCCAGAGGGGAAAGGCTCTCGAGGGCTGCACGCCTCGCAGCAGCTCGTTTCGGTTTTAATCCGGTCAGACAGGTGCGGGCAGAAGGCAGCTCCTGTAGCCGGGCAGAGCGTCCCTTGCGAGCAGGACAAAGCTTGTGGCCCGCGTGCGTTTAGAAGCCGCCTTTGCTAGCTTGTGCAGTTAACCCGGTAGTGGGTTTATGCCCTCGGTCGCGTGGTGGGAGATGCCCTGCAGGTGTGCAAGAAGCTCCTGCAGAAAGGGGGAGGCAAGGCCCGGCTTTGTTAGGAGTCGTCCTCTGCATGCTGGGCTTTCCATGGGGTTGGAGAACAAAAATCCCTTCCGGTTGGGCACGAAGCCGATGCGGTGTGCCAGAGGCCGAGCTGAGCGCTCCCATCTATTTGGCGGGGAGCTGGGCTGCGTGTCCCCGGTGCCACCAGCCCACCGTGCTGCTTCTGGCCCCGCTCTTGGTGCTTGCATCCCCCCGGCTGGCTTTGCCCTGTTCAGCTGCTTCCCCCCTCACCGCCGGCAGCACTGGCAGCTCTGGGAGGGTTGGGGCGTTCGCTGCAGAAAACCAGCCAAAATATTTCTGGCTTTTGAAAACCGGGGAAGGAACCGGGCGAGGGGCAAGAGCAGAGCCTTCCACACGGTGTCCTGTGCTCAAATCCTGAGCTGCAGGGGCTGTGTGCTCTCTGGCTGGTCCCATCCCTGCCCCACTGCTCCTTCCCCAGGACACCCACAAGTGCCCCGGTCCCCCAAGGCGGGGAAGGAAGCAGGGTTCTCCTTCCTCGGCTCCTAGCCCCTGGCTTCCCAACGTTTACACTCACAACAAGGCTCCCAGCCCCACTGCTTGGAAGGGTGGCTCCTGCCTCTCCTTCCCCGGCAGCGGCGGTAAAGCTCTGGTATAAATTAACGCGTTCGTTCATTAGCTGCAATTCCCCACAGCGCTGGGCAAAGTTTGTGATTTTAATTACTTTTTGCAGGGATCCGAGCACGCAGAGACTTCAACAGATGATTGGAGTTCCTATTATTCATGCAGCTTTTCTTAATCCCTCTCTCTGCTAGGACATGGTGCGTAGGTACTAAAATTGAAGCGTGCTAACAAATTCCCATCCCCGTCCCATGGAGCTGATCTTCGGTCCGATGGATTTTGCCGATGCGATGCCCGGGGTTTCCCGAGAGGTGCTGCAGAAGGAAGAGACGCTTACGGCTGTGTCGGGGGAGCTTCCAGGGGTGCCACACACTAATTGGGCAGGTGTTTGCCCAAATTATAGTTCGTCTCGTTTGCCTCCAACCTCCCAGTTGGGCTGTGTCACGCTCTGGGTGGTAAAAATAAAACCCAGCGACGCTGGGGTTTTTAAACAGAAAGACGGAATATTTATGTGGTTGCAGGCGTTTGTGAAAATATTAGTGGGAGAATATGGCCAGCTAAAGGAAAATGCCAGCAGAACTATTTCTAAATTAATTAAAAGGAGCTGATCTCTTTTTCAAGTTGTCGAGGTTTTAATCCCGGAGCATTTATTTGCTCTGTTTGAAGTTGCTGTAGCTGCTTGTGCCATAAACATTTTAGGGCCGCGTTCCTCTTCCCAGGCAGCCTGCTTACATGTGCCGTGCGAGGACGCAGAGGGTCTGGCTGCGTGCGGCAGCTCCCCGGGGCACACGGGCAGCCTCGCGCGGCTCTGGAGCTGCTTTGGGAGCCTTCCTGTACAGCTGGGCCCTGGCTGATCCTGGCAGCACCTTGCTGCCTCCCGGGACAGGAGCAGCGCCGTGTTCGTGGCCGTCTCTGCGGTAGTTGTAGGTTTCTTCTTCCCGTGTCTGCAGGGTTTGGGCCTTCAGTCTGACGCCGCTTCCACCCCTGCACGTCTGGCGTCTTTACTCGGGAGGAGCTGGTGCAACGCTTGCCGCGCAGGTTGCTGACTTGTTCCGCACCAAAAAGGCTGGAAAACAACAAATTCCTCGGAGCTTGTGCTGCACGGAGGAGCTTTCACATCCTGCTAGGAAACCAAAAGCCCATCTGCCTGATTCAGAGGAATCAAAACAACAAACCCTACGAGTCTTTGCCTCGGGTAAGGCCTGAGGCTCACGGCTGTGGTCGGCCAAAGGAAGGCAGCTCGTGGCTGATGGGACAGGATGGCCATGAGCTGATGGGCAGCACCCCGAGGGCTGTGCCGAACGCTCCCAAAACGCAGGGCGAGCGCAGAGCGCGGCTGGAGAGCGCTGCTGGGCACCCGGAGCGCTGGCACCTTGACGTTGTGTTTCCTTCCAAGCGATAAGAGCTGGCTTTAATCTGATTTAATTTTCCTCGACAAATATGTTTAATCTTTTAACGACATTACAAGCAGTGTAGCAGCATTGAGAAATCCTTGTCTTTTCTCCCCTGTTGACCCGCGCAATCCTTTTATGGAACAGCACGGCTGATTCCTCTAAAGCTCTTAACAGCATTACCGGGAGCGGGGCCACGCTGCCGGCGGGGCAGGGCTGCAGGGGGCCGTGAGCACCCCGAGCCTGACGTGCTCCGTCGTAAAATGCACGCGGAGTAACAGGGGAGTTTTGGAGTAACAGGGGAGTTTTATAGGAATGCACGTAAACTTTTGGGGGGTGCTCAGGGATCCTCCTCCTCCCATTCTGGCACTGCGCCGGACCCCGAGTGGGACTAAATGGCAGCTCGGAGCGCTCTCGTGCGCTTCACACCGCCGGCGTTGGCTGCCCGTCTGTGCCGAGTGGAGCCGGGCGTTGGCAGCACGCCTCTCTGCGGGAAGCCGGGCACGATGGCTCCTCTTTGCTCTCAGCCCGCAGCAGATTTCGATGCTGGGCGCTGTGCCGGACCAGCACCTGTCCCCTGGGGGCTGCTGCGAGTCCTGGGGAAGCGGCCGTGCTATGGGAACACCAGAGCCACATCCATCCCCAGGCAGCGGGGACGGGGAGGGTCCCAAACACCACCTGGGTCACACCAAAGGGAACGGGGCAGGGCACGATCCTGCCCCACACGTCTCTTCCAGGTCCGTGTGTATCCACTACCCACGGGCCCTGCACGTATCCCGTCCTCCTTCAGAGCCGTGTGTGTTTTTGGCTCGCAGAACGTCCCCTGACAACGCGTTCCATGGTTTAATTGCAAGGGGAAAGGAAATGGCTTTGGACAGCTTGTTTTAAACCTGCTGCCTGATCCTTTTATTCCTGTGCTGTCAGAAACTGTGCCTGGAGAGGGATTGAGAAAGGGAAATAAGGGAGAAGGGGAGAGAAGGCAGGGCTTGAACTTGGAATGAAGTGCGGGGGACAGAAACCTGTGCTGAATTAACACTAAAATGGAGCCTTCCCAGGGACGGGACGCTGTCACGTGCGGTGAGTCCGTGGTCAAGGAGCAGGAGATGGGGTCAGTGCTGCTGTAACACCCGGGGGAATCGGAGCAGTGCAGCACGAGGATCCACTGGTGTATGCCCAGCCTACACTGCTATGGACATGAAACCGGAGTGTTTTCAGAGCTGGGCACTGGGTAGCATCCCCGGGACTTCTTGTCTGTGCTCCTCTACCAAAAATTGGGTTTTATGTGTCTGCTCCCAGCAGGCAGGTGACTGCGTTCAGGATTTAGGCTGCTTGAGGATGTCCCCAGAAAATAAGGTTTTATGCAGACATCTTCACGTGTTTCACAGCGGTTCGTCTTTTGCCTTTTGTAAATATTTCAGCCGCTTTTAAATTATTTAGTCATTAAGTGGCTTGGTTGGAAGAAGGAATCACGCTTAAAATACATCCGAAGGCTCAAAGCACTGCAAGTCCAAAAGGACACGAAAAAATGAATCGGGAAAGGACGTTTGTGCTGCAACGAGCCTTCAGGACAGCAAGCTGGGGGCAAGGTGGTTACCGCGTTTGAAATCCTTGTTAAAAGCAGCCCCGGGGCTGGGGTGCAGGGGACGGCTCCAGCGCTGCGTTCCTCGCTTGGCACCGTGCTTTGGGGTAGCCGGGACATCGCTGGGGCTCTGGGGTTTGGAGGATGCTGCCCGGTCCGACAGCCCGCGCACAGCTCCAGCAGGTTCTCCATTGTGTTGGTGCTGCTGAGCGGAACTTTGTGTAATCCTACAGCGACGGCACGCATCCAACGCCATAAAAACAACACCGAAATACCTCTTCAACCGTTTATTAGTAACCTGTGACTTTGGCGTAACAATTATTCGATTCAGGGTTGCAGCTAACGGTAATGGCACGTTAAATCTGGGTCTTTCACGCAGCCCTGCTGGGAGCAGTGTGTCCATCGCTGCAGCATGCTGGAAACTTGCTCTGTTCCTGCTCGAGACCTGCTCCGTTACTCCTGGAGATCTGCTCCGTTACTCCCGGAGATCTGCTCCGTTACTCCCCTGCCTGTGGATCTGGCACTGAACGGCGAAGGTTAAGATGCAGCTCACGCAAGGAGCGGTGTTTCCTTTTTTTGCTGAAGGAGTAGCGTGTGGGAAGGATGCACACTTTTATAGTGCCTCTATTCAGGGAGCTCGGAATGTCACTGGGCTGTTAATTAATTAGAGCCTGCCAACACCTTCACGAGCGAAGGTGGTGGTTTTTAGCACTGAGAGCCGAGAGCCTGGAGCTGTTGCATGGGGAAGGAAGGAAGGGAACCCTTGGTGCTTTGGAAACGGAGCTCGGAGCCCTGGAGGTGTGAACACCCCGCGGGTGGGGAAACCAAGGTAGAGTGAGGGCAAACGACTGCGGCAATTCGGGGAGAGCTCGGTGCAGGAGCTCAGACCAGAGCCACAGCCCTGAGAGAGCTGTGCCCGTGCCTGCTGCTGGTGGCGATGCCCTGCCAAACCCAGGGCCTCCAACCAAGGCCGAGCATCCCGGCACGGGGCAGCTCGGGGCTGCATTCACCCTTGTTCATCCCTTTTCATTTTGCAAAAGCTCTCGGTAAGGTGTTTTTGAAGGTTACCTTCAAAAGCAAAACGCACGCTTGACAAAACGGAGTAAAGGCTCCAAGTAGCTGGCGCTGGCCAGGAGCCAGGGCAGCGCTCCCTAATCTTTTCCTCCAGTCCTCGTCGTCTCTGATGTATTCCCAGATCTGGAAGGCAGAGGCTTCGTTGCCGCTTTCCCTTTCTGACTGGGGATCGCCCTCGCCTCCTCCAACCCGGCTGCCGTCGGGACAACAGAGTGTCTTTTGAATTAAGCCTGGGGTTTTCATAGTCTGGTACATCATCATGTCAAACCCGACGCTGCGCTCGCTGCCGGGTTTTAATGCTGCTGTCTGCTTCTCTGCTTCCCCACCAAAGGGCATTTAGGGCACACGGGGGTTGTGTCAGACGGTCACAGCAGAGCGGGTCTTTGTTCTTGGGGGGGACTACATGTGATGCTTCCCTCCTGACATGGGCACTGTCCCTTCCCAAAAATGACCTGGGAGGGTTTTGGGATGCAGGGCAGCCTTCCTTTGCGGAGATCTCTTTGATACCAGCCCCACAGTGCCGTGCCAGGTGCCTGGATCCGATTCTTTTGCAGTTTTCCCTGTTTCAGCAGCAGCAGGAGGTGCTCCCCCCCAGGCTGCCAACACAAAGCTCTTTTTGCCTGCGTTATTTTGGATTGCTGCAGCATTTTTCGCTCTCCCAGGGACTGTGGAGCTGGTGCTCTGTGGTGCCATCGAGCTTGGCTGCTGGAAATTAGTCGCCCCCAGGTTTTGACCTGAATTTGTATAATATTGACCTGCAAAAGTGGAAGAGGGGAACAAAAAAAGTCACCGTGAAGTTAGCTGGTGTGTTTTTGGAAAGTGTATAGCTCCCGAAGCCTAAGGGACTCTCACTGTGCAAACAGCCTTGCCAGAGGAAAGAAAACTCATTTTTGTAGCCGGTGCCATTGCCAAGATCAACCCAGAGTTGGTTGCGCTGTGCAGCCAGGCTGTTCTGGTTCGCAGCTCTCGGGCACAGCCCATCCATCCCTGCCTTCACCTCCCCTTGGGCTCCTGAAAGTACCGGGAACGTTCCCAAGGAGCTGCTCCATGGCACGGTGATGGCCGGACCCTCTTTGATGGACACCTGTGGTCCTTCGATAAAGGGCTAAAGAAAAGCGAGGCTTTTGCCAATATACGCAGCTCCTCTTCCCAACTTCTGTTCTTTCCTTCTTTGCCATGGCTGGTTTCCTCTGAAGGTAACGTGCTGCCAAAATTGCTTCTTTCCCCTCCTGTCAGTGTGCTGTGTGTGGGGACAGCATTCCTTTGTCCCCTCGTGCAGCATGGCCACAAAACCAAGCTCATAAACCTGCTTCGGCACAGCCCTATCTCAGCTGCAACACAAAACGAGCTTTGAAAATTTGTTTTGATGTGTTTGACAAACTGCAGAGCAGGTGCCGCGTTGGCTCAACACAGGTTTTTGTGGCTCGCTCTGGCTGGGAGAAGCCCAAGTGCCCGAATCGCTGAGGTTCCACTCGAATAATTGAGATGGGAATTGGGCTCATTATCTGAAGTGGGTGCTGGAGTGGCTAATTGTGGATCTTGAGGTGTTTGTCCTATTTGCTGGCTTAGATTGAAGAAAATTGAGGTGCAGTTTTGCAGGTGTGTAGGTGCAGAATAACTTCCATAGGGATACTCTAGATGTCTTGGTGGGGTAACAAAGCTAAATAACTCATATTTCTGGGATTTGTGTTGGAAGAAAACAAACAGTCAAGGTACGGTGTGGTCTTAAGCAGCAAATCTGGCTGGCTGCTGCTCAGAGAGGTCCTGGCACTTTTGGGACAGGGGACCTTCCTCCCACCTGGGTTGTGGAGGTACTTGAAGAGTCCACCTGTAAGTCGTGGGCTTTATAGAAAACTGCCCTATAACGTGCTACCAGTGAAGGACAACAACAGCCATCAGGGAAACTTCTACAGTGCTTCTGCAATGTGGGAGACCCCGCGGGTTGTGTTTCCAAAGGCACTTGGAGGGCTTCACTGTGGTTGAATTTCAGCAGATCATTTCTGGATTAATACATGAATCTTCATGCAGTCCCTGGGTTTTAAATGCAGTTCAGTTCAGGCACCTGCTGAAGACCTGACCGGCCTTAAAAGTCATTGTTGAATCAGGACACAGGTGCGTGGTATAAATGTTGGATGACCTTAAATCCTAGTGCTGACATGGAGCAGTAGTCTTGGACCTTCTTGGAGTGATTTGAGCATTGTTTCAGTCTGATTTTCTTGGGCCGGGGGCCTGGCCTCTCCCCTCTGTGCAGTGCCCCGAATATGGCTTTTCTCAGGCAATAACAAACAGCAACGCTTGCGTAAAGCCCCTGATGCTTTATGTGCTACTTCAGAAAATAATCTTTGTTTATAATTCACACTTGGCAGCAAAAGCCCTTAAATTATTAAGGCACCAAATATTTTGCAATGAAGAAGCGGAGATAAAGCTCGTGTCAGAAACAAATTGCCGGGGAGGTTGTTCTCTTTGGTGTGTTGGGTACTTTAAAATATTATGAGAAATACTGTGTGTGGGGGCTGGAAAGGCAACACTTGCTTAAAAAAATCACTCCTCTCTTAAAAAAAACGGCTGCTCAGTGCGTGGTCTCCACAGCCCTGTGAAGAACGAGTGTCCCCAAAGCACGTGTGTAGGGCCCCAAAGCTTGTGGTGGGGCTGATGGTGGCCGTTGTGTGGTAGGCACGGAGATAGCTGCGGGTCAGGAGGTCCCCACTGCCCTGGTGGTTAAAGGCATTTTTGTGTTCCCAGTGCAGAGGACAGACTTCCAGAGGACAGACCTCTGTGATGGGAGGTGTGGGATGCTCAGCCCCAAACGCACGGAGCTCAAATCCCTCTGGTCTTCAGGGGATTTTGTTTTGTTGCTCAATGAACAGTGGTCATACTTAGTGCATCGTGTAGGTATGCCCTGTATGTCCTTGTCATTAAGACATCCTGTTGGTAAACCTGAGGTGTTTCAGTGCTGTGAAATGCAGGACCTTATAATTAAGGGGTTTGCCACCCGTTCCTATTTTCCACGGAATGGCTGAGGCTGGAAGGGACCTCTGGAGGCCTAGTGGTCCAGGCCTCTGCTCAGGCAGGGCCACCGAGAGCAGGTTGCACAGGATTGGGGCAATTATTTCATCCTCGTGTTACAACACCAAGTGTTGGTCAGCTCCTGGAGCCATGTAACCAGACAACGACTGTGATGATATACATACATTTATTATAATGTATATGATATGTGCATGAAGATGGTGTAGGGACTGGAAGGCAAGATGCCTGAGGAGTGCCTGAGGTGACGTGGTTTGTTCAGCCTAGAGGAGGGGAGGCTGAGGGGAGGCCTCATGGCGGCCTGCAGCTCCCTCACAGGGGGAGGCCTCATGGCGGCCTGCAGCTCCCTCACGAGGGGAGCGGAGGGGCAGGCGCTGAGCTCTGCTCTCTGGGGACAGGACCTGAGGGAACGGCATGGAGCTGGGACAGGGGAGGGTCAGACTGGGCGTGAGGGAAAGGTTCTGCACCCAGAGGTGGTCGGGCACTGGGACGGGCTCCTAGGGCAGTGGTCACAGGCCTGAGCCTGCTGGAGTTCAGGAAGTTTGGACAGTGCCCTCAAATTTAAAGTCTGATTTTGGCGTGGTCCTGTGTGGAGCCAGGAGCTGGACTCTGATCCTTGTGGGTCCCTTCCAACTCAGGTTATTCTATGATTCCCTCTATGTGCATACACATGTATTTAAGTAGCTATACCCATCCCCAGGGTACGACCCAAGCCCCGTGTGCCCCTAGCACGCTGGCTTCAGCCTCTCTTTCCCTCTTGCAGGAGAGCCATGCAACTGCAGCGCCGTGGGGAGCGTCGACGCGGCCTCCTGCCACGGCACGCCAGGACACTGCGTCTGCCTGGAGGGCTACACGGGGCCGCGCTGCGAGAGCTGCGCCCAGGGCTTCCACCCCGACCCCAGCCGGCAGCGGTGCCTGCCCTGCGACTGCAGCCCCGCCGGTGCCATCGGATCCAGCTGCGATGAGTAAGTAGCTGAGCATCCCTGCTCCGGGGTGCTGTGGGGATCTCGGGGTGTTTTTTGGGGGGATTTGGGGTGCCGAGCAGGCAAGAATGGATTGTATCATCTGGTTCTAGTATATAAAAATAAATAAGTGAATAAAAAAGGCAGGAAGGAAGTTAGTTTCACAAAAATTTACGAAGTGTGTTCTTCCTCTCTTTCAAGAGCTGGATTATAAAAATATCTGTAGCTGTGGCAAAAGCCCTGGTAGTCCACAGTGGAGCCGAGGCACTGTTCGGCCCTGAGTGTCAGCAGGAGCTCTCCTCTGTCGCCTCGTGCATCCTGCAGCCCCCGCTGGACCAGGCTGACTTCGTGGCGGCCGCCTGGAGAGATGTGGAGGTTGGGCCGGCACAGGAGGCTCTGGGGAGGCTTTATTCCGAAGGGATATCGGCTGCAGCAGGGGCAGGCGCTGTGCTGCGGTCTTCGCTGAGTGTTGTGAAAGAAGCGTTGGCTCCTGCCCTGCCCGGCGTTTAACCCAGCCTCGTCCGCGCCTTCTCTGCGTCAAGAAAGCTGCCGCAGATGCTCCTGAGCTGTCGTATAATGAACGTGTTCCTCTGCTGTGAGCTTCTGCTGCGCTGGCATCGGTCCTGTTGTCTTCTGGGGTTTGGTCTGGGCTCCCTGCGTGCTCAACACCTGCACGTTGCTGCCAAGGCTGGTGCTGAGTCAGAACCGCAATGTTCTGCAGGGGCATGCTGTTTGTAATAACTTCATGTGTTGTTTTTTTTTCCAAGCACCCAAGTCCTGTGTTGATGGCCCTCCTTTTTCTTTCAATGTTGCGTTTCTGCGGTGGCATGAGCTATGAAAAGTCAGGATGTAAAAGCGATGCTGCTGTTGGCTGGAGTGACCTTACTGAAAAACGGACTCTTGGGGGTGGAAGGAGTTTTCCACTGCTTTTTTAGCCGTAGGAAAATATTCCTGGAGGAATTGGGGTTTGCCACAGAGTAGGAAAGACGAGCTTGGTGGGACCTGATGGAAAGGGAAACTGGGCAGCATGGCAGACTGGGGAAATGTTGTCTGGGAGAGGCAGGAGCCGAGGGGCAAGGAGTGTTCCCGTCCTGACCTGCGTCAGCGGGTGCCGTCCGCCCACGCCAGCGGGAAGCGCCCCAGGAGCTGCGGGTGGGCTGCTCCAAGGTGTCAAGGAGAAAGAACTGATGCACGTGGTGAGCCCTCGTGCCCCATCCTGACATGAGAAGACCCAAAAGTGGCAGAGAGTGTCCCTAGCTCTTCCAATTCTTGCTGTATTGTTTTGCAGTCTTGAGGAACGTGGGGAAATCGATCCTCAGGCGTTTAGAAGAAGGAGCGTGGGGCAAAACTGGGAGAAAGTCTTGGGCAGGAGGAGAGAGGAGGACTGACGGTGGTGTAGATTGCTCTGTGTTTCTCCTGCGTGCTCCGTGAGGTTGGCCACAGGCTGAGATGACCTCTAGATATTTAAAGAGAGGAGAACTGGGTCAGCCGTCTGTGCTGCAGGGCTGGGGCGCTGCCCGCTGCACCCGCACTAAGTCATCAGTGCTCTCGTTCCCACAGCGGTGGGGACAGGGCACAACCAGAGCAAAAAAACAAGTTAAAAAACAATAAAAAAAAGTCAAGAGTTAAATAAATAAGGAGACAGACGTCCAGGACAGGGACCTGGGAGCTGGGCAGAGCAGATGCTGGGGACCGGGTGCGGTGATCTACAGCCCGAGGAGGGCACGGGGCAGCCCCTGCTCGGGATGGGGCACGCCAGCATGGCCCAGCGCCAGCAGCCAGCTCCTGCTTTGTTGACCTTAAAAAAAAATCCTGACAGCTGCTGGCTTTTTCTTTGTTATTATTATTATATTTTAAAGTGCCAGCCAAACATTAACTTGCACAAGTTAATTCCTGCACACTGGCTTAAGAAAAAAGTGCCTGCTCTTCAGAGGAGTCGTGGGGAGAAGCAGCAGTCCTGGGCTCTGAGCAGCTCCGCCAGTGGCTGATTTCAGGGCCGGGCTGCCCGAAGGCTGAGTGCTCGGGGCACACAAAACGTGCCCGATATGTCTCAGTCAGCTCGCTCAGGCTTGTGCAAAAGCGCCTTTTAAAGCCCCACCATATGATGGTTATTATTATTATTTCCAGACATGCTCTATCCTTGTGCCATCTGGCCAGCCACATACACTGTTTATTAACAAGACCACAAACGCAGACCATCAAATAAAAAAAATAAATAAAAAAAAAATCCCTTTCCTGAGGCAGAGCGTTGACTTTGGGAGTGAACATTGACCTGACACGCTGTCTGTATGAATGGGCTCCAGAGCCGCTAATCGAAGGTTGCTTTTTTAAAAAAAATATAATTTATTTATTTCTAATTTTTATTTGCTTATCTGGGAGTCCCCCCCGGGAGGCGGAGGCTTTCCGTGCTGGTGAGTCAGCCGCGTTGGGTGGCTGCTCTCGCCCTGCGGCGCGGAGCCTGGCCCGGTGCCGCGCGGGGCTGACGCATCCTGCAGAGCCGGAGCGAGCCGTCCCCGCCGCCTGGGCTCCTCGCACAAATCCTGTTTTGCTGGGTCGGATGCTGTGCGGGCGCTCACTGGATGTAGCCACGGCCTGGGAGCGTTCAGAGCCCGCAGGAAGGGAGAAGAAAAGCTGAAGTTTCAGGGTGGTGGAGCAGGGGAGGCTGAGGATGAGGGCTCCTGTGGAGCGTGGGCTGAGCACAAGGGGTTGTCCAAGCCTCAGGACCAAAGCCCCGGCTGGGGGTAGTGGTGATGGTGCCTCATGGTGGCCCAGCTCCACATTGACGTGGTTCTGGCCCCCACCAGCTGTGTCCTTGGCACCATCGGTTGGGCACCTCCCCTGTAGAGCACTTGGTGCTTTGTCCATCCGTGCCACTCCCAGGGCTGTCCCTGCCTGGTGGAGGTGATGCTCCAGGAGCTTCTCCTCACGGGTTGCCAAGAAACGGGGCTGGGTTCGGTGGGAAGCCTCCTGCTGAGCAGTGATCCCTCACCGCACAAGGAGCTGCACGGGCACAGCAATTTCAGTCTATGTCGAAACAGTTTTCCTGTGCAAACCTGTCCTCTGCCTGGCTTAATTAACGAAGCGGGATTATGTGTAACACCAAGCCTGCAAGAGGAGGAGACGTCAAATGACTTTGCATTTTCTCCCTCGCTGGCAGCACCGGCCAGCCCCCCGCCGGGCTGCACACAGGGCAGGGCCACCCCAAAAGCAGCCCCGTGCCCCCTGGCAGGAAGGAGCGGTGGTGTTGCCCTCGTTTACCTCCTTCCAGGTGTTTCTTCAAGGCTTTCCTAGCACAGGACGTAGGACTCGGCTTTTCTTCCTGGGGGCATGTGGACAAGCATCCCTATGTGGCTGCTCTTGCACCCCGTGTTTTGGGATGTGATAATGGAGAAGGTGCTGTGAGATGGCGCTGGCCTGCAGAAGGGCTCAGGGCTCAGTTTCCCATTGCTGTTTCCCCTTGCTATGAAATTGCCTTTTGTTTCTGTGTTCAGAGACATTGCTGGCTGATGCGAGAGGGGAGAAAATCACTTGGTGGGGCTTTGGGGTGGTGGAATTTCTCGTGTGGTGATGGTTTCTCTCCGTCGCAGGGAAGGCGATCTGATGCACGTCTGCTGCTGCTGCAGCACTGCCCCTGCTGCTGAACGCCAGGAGCTGTGGCTGCCATGGGGCACCAAAGGATCATTGGGTGGTTTGGCTGACGTGGGCTAACCATCCAGCATTGCCAGGTCCCTTAAAAAAAAAAAATCTCTACATTAGACACGTGTAACGTACTATTGTTGTCCCTAATGAAAAGAGGTGTATGTCAAAACGGGCTTTTGCAAATTTAACAAGTCGCTCCGTCAGCCCGTGCCTCAGTTTCCCCACAAGCAGAAGGGCGATGGGAAGCAGAAGCTGCGATGTGCTGCCTGGAGCTGACAGCAGCTTTGCTTCATGCCCCGAGCTGAAACGCGCTGCTCCTCCGCTAGCTGAGCAGCCGATCCTCGCTGCGGCCTGGGGTCCTGCTTCAGCCTCGCTTCGTGCCGCAGGCTCGGCGTAAGTCATGTTTGAGAAGCTGCTGTCACTCGCTTCTGTCACAAAAAGAAAAAAAAAAAAATAACACATGCATATAAATGCCAAAGCGTTAATTCAGAGATGTTTTGCCCCCTCGAGGGGATCTCTTTGTGTTCCTATTAACAAGAACTAAAGCCGAGCGTCCCTGAGAGCATTTGTACATGGCTGTGCCCCGGAGCTGCGAGGCTGAAAGGGGGGCGCCGATGGCGGGGCAGCGTCCGTCCCTCTGTGCCTCCTTTGTGGTGGGCTGCTCCCCGAGAGGCTGCTGACCCTTGTCACAGGGATGTGAGAGCGTCGCTGGTGGGACTGAGGTCAGCAGCACCGCACAATGTCCTCTCTGAGGGCCTTTGAATGAGGGCTGGGGGTCTGGGGGAGCTGCTCGCTGGGCTTGCGGAGGTGTTTGGATGTGGGAAGATGCGAAGAAATCACAGGGGAAAGGGGGAAACAACAGCCCAGGAAACCACACCGGGCACTGCTCCCTGCAGACCGGGCCCTGGAAACCCAACTTCCCAAGGACTTCTGAAAAACCATCCCCACAAAAGCACATTTTCCCTGTTGCAGAAAGGCCGCGCTCTCTTTTACAGATCGCCTGAGCACAAGTGGTGGCTCATTATCTCCGAGCAATGCCTCGTCAGCATCCCTCTGCCAAGAACAGATTTTTTTCGTAGCGGAAATTGTTACATGTGGACGTCACAAATGCCGAATACCCGGGCAGAGCATATTTCTCTGCATGCTTTAATTATCTAAATATCTCTTCTATTACAGACTCTCGTATCCTTTGCGTCTGGTTTAGCTCTCCTCCTCTCTTCCCCCCCGGCAGGTAAATATTGTACCTGCACCCATTTTTATCAGGTTGCAGACGGGAGAGGGGAACGGATGAGCGATGGGGCACGGCGGCAGCGAGCGGCAGGCTGTTATCATCTCCCCTGCAGTAATTGGGGCTTCTCAGAAATCCTGGTGTTTTGCTGGTTTTCCAACAGGCTTCGCCGTTCCTCTCCTGCCTCTCGCAGACGTGCTGCTCTGGTGAACGCTGACTGCCCTCAAAAAAATACCGGCACGGCTTTACCAGCTCTGGTAGCTGAATTCTGGATGTGGGGAGGTGGTGCCCAGCCTGATTTCGGGCCACGCCTGTGGCCCGTGCCTTTTCCTATCCCGTGCAAGGAGGTGTCAGTAGAGGTCTGGGGGATGGAGGGGCTACGCTGTGCAAAACCAGTGGGACCAGTGGAGACCAGCCCCTTCTCCCTGCCTTCCCCATTGATGTGGGGAAGTCTCCTCCTCTACCAGGTTGGCCATGCCATGGCCGTATTGCCCTCATCTCTGGGGGATGCTCTGCACCCTATGGGGCTGGGATTTTGCACTTCGCCAGGCTTTCGCTGCTCCTTCATAGCCCATCCAACCTCACCCTCCGGGGCCATCGCGGTCTCCCCATTGCCACCAAGTCCCCACGGGTGGTGCCGGGGGCACTGGGGCAGGAGATGCCCGGCTTTCCCATGACGCAGGGCGTCCCCGACGGGGGGGTGGAGGCGGTGGCGGCTGGACAAGGTGTCCCTTTGACATTTACAGAGCGGCCTTTCAGAGCTGCGAAGGGTCCCCGCTCCGTCGAGGGCTGCCATCTAAACAGATGCCGTCCCCCGGCACAAAGCGAGGAATGCGGCGCACAATGGCCCAATGTTCGCCGCCATAAAGCCCCGCTTCTTCTGCCCGCCACAAAGGCGGCTCAGAGCCGGCCGCGGGGCTCGCTGCCTGCGGTAACGCTTCCACGAAAGCGTTTTGGCTTCCAGCGGCGACCCGGCCGTGTGCTGTCACGGGGCTTTCCCCGCTCGCCGTTTCCCCACGTGTTAACGTTCAAATGAATTGGCCGAAAGGAAAACCAACGCCTGCCTTACGGTGGTTCTCGGTTTGCTTAGGGCAGGTGTTAATAGCCCGGGCTTCCCGTGGATGTGTCTTGTAGGGCTCGGTTTGCAGGCGGAGAGGAGGACGCAGGAGGACTCATCCCCCGGTGCTGCCAGGCAGCGCGGAGAACCAGCACAAAAGGAGCCGCGCTCGCTGGAGGAATGCGCCGCTTTTAGCAACGTCTCTTCTCAATCCTCCTCATCTCTTGCAGCATCCTTTTGTCTCATCCCGTCAAAGTGTGACAAAGCCTTCGCACGAGGGTTGCCGTGCAGATGCTCGTGGCATTTTTCCTCATTCATGCGGAGCGCTCACTGGGAATGGTGTGCGGTACGGGCACGCCTCGGCCCTGCTGGGATGAATGATGTGGCTCTCTTACAGGAGGTTTGTGCTCTCTGTGGATGCAGCAGCGGCTGGCAGGGGACAGGCAGGTGAAGCTGGGGACACGGCGGGGCTCAGGACGTGCCATCGCCTTGCCCTGCTGTTTTAGGTCTCGCCAGCTCAGGGGGATGCTCCTGACAAGCAGCGTGGTGCTGGGCGATGCTGTGGTGCGGTGCCGGGCGTGCTTTGTGCTCCAGAGTGAAGGAGAAAGATGGGAAGTGTGTTTGGCAGAGCTTTCCTTCAAAGCCGTGGGAGTTTTTGCGTGGCCCATCCACACGGTGTGTCCCGATTGAGGCCCGTGGGAGCTCCCTCCTTCTCTTAATCTGCTCCAGAATCACGCCAGTCTTGAAAAATTTAAATAAAAACCAATTAAAAAAGGCACAAAAGCTCGGTGCTGGGGCACTTTGGTCAGCTTTTGGTACAGCTCCTGGGCTCTCAATAGCAGCTGGGCATCCACGTTTGGCTGGCAGCTGGGAAAACAAAATGAATTCCTCCTCTTTGGGAGAGGAAAAAAGAAAAACAGGAGAAGAAAATAAACCATTAGAGCTCGCGAAGGGTTTTCTGTTACACCATTAAGCCGTGCACAGCGTGCCTCCGGACAGCCCCGAAGCCGTGCTCCTATCTCCCCGTCCATGCCCTGCGTGCGCTGTCCCCTCGCTTGGGGCCGTGCCTGCGGAGCTCTGGGAACCCAGCGCGGCTGCAGCTGCACACGGCGAGGTGTCGCGGGCCGCGGATATTGTCAGGCTTTTATTTTCTTTCTTGCTGTGGGTTCTTTCAAGGCCGTGGGTTGCCCTGCTGCCCGGTGCTTCCAGGCGCAGCCCATCCCGGCCGTGTGTCCGTCCCTGGCCGTCGGTCGTGTCTGGAAGTGAGCTGGGCGATGCGCCGCGCCGTCGGGCCAGGCAGGATTTCGGAGGTGTTGCCTTGAAGTCTTCCTGGCTGGCTTCGGTGGAGTTCATCATCGTCTGAAATCGAGTCGAGCAATTGATGTTGCTGCATCAAAACGTTTTGTTCCCTTCCCCCTCCTGCCCCCCCACCTCCCCCAAAAAAGAAATTCCTGGCTGAGGCTCCAGCTCCAGCTCAGTTCTGGCTGTGCGAGCGTTACACTGTGGCTCTTTTCTTTCAAGTTTCTGGATTTTTTATGGGCACAATCGGTCTGTTAACAGGACTTTTTTGTGGTCGCAACGCATTTATATCGTTGACCTTTGCTTAAAAAAGTGTCTGACAGCCTTTACTGGGCTGGAGCTATGAAAAGGAGTGTTGTAAGCGGGCTTTATTCTAGAGGAGCAATGACCACAGGCAAAGCTTTATATTTGCTGAGTGATTTAATTCTTGCACATGCAGAACCTGGCTCTGGGCCATATGTAACATGTTGAGAAAGGGGCTGCTTGAGAGGCATTAAAACCAAACTTCCCCAAACCGTTTTGAAATAAAAAAAATAGCTTTCTTTCCTGTTATTTTTAAGCTAACGGGTAAAACCAAGGGACGCTGCCCCCAAAACGCTGCGTGGAGCTCCAGCAGAGCCGTAGGAGAGGCGAACCCTTCCTAAATGCCGCGGGAGGCTGCCAGCTGCAGGAGCAGGAGAGGACCACTGAAATCAAGGCCTGAACGAGGGACAGGAGGGGATGAAACGGGGGCACCCAGGCCTCCGGGGAAATCCCCCACTGGTTGTTTTTCCCTCCTTGGCTCTGCCCATCCCCTGCCTGCTTACAGGAATAGCTGCCCAGTAGTGGTCAGAAGCAAATAAAAACAGACTGCTTTTTGTTTGCTCTTGTTTTAAACACCGCGGCAGCGTTTGGATTAATGTCGGGTCTCGTGAAAAGCTTTTTAAAAGTCAGGCAGCCCGAGCTGCTCGACAGCATCCCTTTGAAATCTGCATCTGCCTGCTGCAGTCCCAGATAAAGGGCTGGAGAGCAAGGAAACGCCGCGCTCCTTTTTCTTGTGACCGGCCCATTCGATGTGCCTGAAATTTCGTGTTCTGAAAGTATTTAATTGTGCGGCCTCTCGGGCTGCCGGCGGTATTTTGGTGTGCCTTTGAGCATCTCCTGTTCCTTTGCCAAGCAAACGAGCGGCAGAAAGACTAAATTATGGTAATTCCTCACAGAGGCAGCGTCTTCCCCAAACATCGCAATCTCCTGCCTTTTAATTAAAAACACCGCATCCACAG
>CM021781.1:4872102-4995844 GCA_011076525.1 Nettapus auritus | reverse complement strand
AGAGGAGAGGAGAGGAGAGGAGAGGAGAGGAGAGGAGAGGAGAGGAGAGGAGGGTGCATCCTGTCGTGCCCAGGTGCTCCATGGTGGTACCCATGCTGAGCAGCTGCTGCTGTGGATGACCCCTCCTGGAGGGACCACATCGCATGTATTTAGTTTTTTTATATTATTATTATTGTGGTTTCCCTGTGCACGCAGGGCTGGTTTTACCCCAGAGCTGTCAAGAGATCTGCAGAGGGATTTCTGTGCCCTGCTTGGGTGGCAGCTCCTGGGAGTGCAGGAGGGAAGGGCTGCAGATTGCAGTCACTGTGCCACAGGGCTGACGGGGCCTTTTGTGTGATTTCCCGTCGATTTAGGGTTAAATTCTGCTGGTGTGTAAAGTTCCTTATGAAAGCAATAGGTTAGAAGCCTCTACGTGGAGAGACTGACAAGGAAAGCCAAAGGAATGAGGGTAGCCCTTGCCTCCTATACCCTCCTGGTGCTCCATCACAGCAACCAGCGTTAATGTGCTTGATTGTAATGGTGCTGAGCTCTGCGTGGACTCGTGCCCAAGGAAGCAGGTTGTGGTGAGCCGTGGGGAACGCCTCGGGGTGACCCCGCTTGTGGTCCTCCCCTGGCTCCTGCTGGGCAGAGACCTCCTGGGCAGAGGGGTTTGCCTGGCTGGAAGCGGTGAACGGGATCCCCGAGTGCAGGTGGGTGACATCTGCCTGGGACGAAACGTGAGCGAGGACACCTGAGGGCACCGTGCGGGTTCATGGTCAGTGGGGCGTCCAAGCATCTGCAGGAGCTGAGACCGGAGGCTCTCGGAGCATTCTGGTGGATGGTTTTGGTCCGAGGCTTCGCAGAGGGCCCGATGGTTCCTGGTGCCCTGCTGGAAGCGTAAGGGTGACTGATTTTGCAGGAGAGTTCCAGACACGGGCCGTGGGTTTGCACATGGGATGCCTCTCAGCACGCCCCATTTCACAGCTTGTTTCTCTCCGCAGCGATGGGAAATGCCAGTGTAAAGTTGGCGTAACGGACCTCAAGTGCGACCGGTGCAGTGACGGGTACTACAGACTCAACGAAACCACCTGCGAGCCCTGCCAGTGCAACAACCACTCCACAGCCTGCGACCGCTTAACAGGTAACAAACAGCCTTCCCCTCCTGACCACAGGACTGTGCCTCTCCCTCTCTGGTTTTTCACGCTTCCATTCAGCAGACCTGCACTCCCACCCTATTAACCTGCGTCTTTGTGCCTTGAGCGCTCCGCATCTTCACCTTCAACCTGGAATTAAGATGCAGGGCAAGGCTGGAGCGAGTCCTCTTCATAAAGGCGGCGTTATTTACTCCAGGCTGCAGCGCAGAGCCTTTATCCTGCAGCCTCTATCGGAAATCAGAGTTCCATTGTTCCCTTACACAAACACACAACACAGGCTTTTAAGGAGCTTTTGTTTAACTGCTGTTTACCTGGAAACATATACTGTACTGGCAGTGACGTAAGGTGACTATTATTGCCTCAGACAACATAATTAGGGCTGGAAAATACTGGCAGCACCTCATTAACATTGCTCGCTTCTTCTGAGTTTGCCCTGTTCATTTTCCGTGATGATTTCTTTGGCTGTCTCTCACTCATATGGATGTTGGAGTGCAAATATCGAGGCACCTGTGCTTGAAGAGCTTACGGGAGGACAGGGAAAAAAAAAAACGAATTGCTTTCCCATCCCCGCTGGAAGGAGAGGTCCCAGAGGAGCAGCGCCGTGCGACTGCCTGTGCAGCGCCTGCTTAGCAACAAAACTCACCCTGCAAAACTCCAATTCTCATCAGAACTTCCAGGGGGGAAAGCAATTCTGAAATATTTACCCAGGAGCTCAGAAAGGGGCAGTCATTTCAGAAATGCTGCAGAGGATTTATTTTGATAGCTGGCAGAGAGACAGAGCTCATCAAATAAGGTATTTTGGGCAATTTTGGCACCGGTGTTTGTTCCCTTGTGGCCTGTGTGTCTGCAGCAGAGGGGCAGGCAGCCACGGCGCCGGCCGTGCCCAGGAAGCGCCCTGGTCCTGCTCGGTAGAGACGTTTTTGTGGGCTTGGGGGCTGCGCTCCTCGAGGATGAATCGGTGCATTCATTCCTTACTGAATTTTAAGTACGCGCTTACGTCCTGCTAATACTGCAGGATACAAGTTGGACCTAAAGCTGTGTACACATCAGCTGTGTTGCTGATTTGGAGCCGGGCGTGTGGGTTTTGTGAAGGAGTAAGATAATCTGCTCTTCCTTCTCCTTCCCCCTCTTGATTCAAAGCCTCACTGCGGCCGTGGCCTCGGGGCTGGAGCTGCTCCGGCTGCCCTGCGACTGGGGTGCTCAGCCCTTGACTTCTGCAAGGCAGAGAAAAGCCCTCATTTAGCTTAATGACCTTATTTTTTTCCCCCTCTTTTCCTCCATCTGCTTTATTTGCCGCCGGGGATGGGGGAACCCAACAAAACCAGAACAGAGAACACGCCATAAAAATGCGATCCGACGCCTCGCAAGGAACCCAGCGCGCTCAGCCTGCTCTAGAGCCTGCACTTTGTGTGACCTCCCAGCTTTACATCAACTCTGTGCGGTCTTTGTCAAATTTTCAAGGTTTTTTTTTTCCCTGCATTAATGCCATACTTTGGGCTCCCTCTGGCGGCTCAGCAGCCGTCCCTGCACAGCCTCGCTCAGCGTAGCTGTGCCCAGGAGGAATACTTAAAATTATTGGGCTGGAAATTGGGCAGCCAGAGCTCCCCAGGCACTTCCTGCAGCACGACCCTCGTGTTGGGAGTCGTGGCTGCGCATTGAGTGGGGTCACATCCGCCCAGCTGGGGTATGGCCAGCTCTGATCCCTCCCCAGGGCCTTATCGGGGTGGGAAGTGCTATTAATTATTAAGGCTTTCCACATTGATACCCGATTGCTTTGCACGGCTGAGCGAGCTGCTGACTCACTGGAAACAGCCATTTTGCGGGGCTGCTGTAGATAAACGTGGGTTATTTCCCCTGACAAGAAAGATGGTCCTGAACCGACCACGACTGCAGCAAACGCAGAGGTGGTCCCGGATTTACGCCACCACGGCCCTGCCGAGCACAGTTCAAGGCACCCTGGTGCTGCTCGGGCACGGTGACTTTCACGAAGCAGCTGCCGGAGGGCTGCAGCTGCAGAAGCAGAGAGCAGAAGACGATTTCCCTTCTAGCCCCGACACCTCTCCCACAAAACCCACCGGCTCGTGTCTGACAGGCGGCCGGGTGCAGAGCAAACACTGCGGGGGAGCTGACGCCGTGCGGGCGTCCTGAGTCACCGGGGTGCTGCCGGCTCTGCCGCGGTGAATCAGCCTCCTCCCAAAATCGGCAGCCGCCAGGGTTTGCAGGGTTTGCTTCCCGGCCTTGGCACGAGGCTGGGCTGCGAGGACGCGCTGGGGACGCTCGGCTGCAGAGCCTTCGCTGTGCAGGGAGAGGAGAAGGCGTGCGGCGTGTCGGGCTTGCACGGGAGCCAAACCGCTCCAAAATTAATGAGGAAATCTGCTGTGGGGTTTTTAAGAGTCGATGCTAGCCCGATTCAGAATTTTAGACGTGGTTCGTGTTGATAGGAGACTTTTCCATACCTCTGCAGCACCGCAGCTCAGCAAACCTCCTGTCGGTGCTCAGATATGCAGGGAATAAACCGCGCTGTGCCCCCCCGGTTTGTTGTAAGGTGGCTGTTGCCCTTTCAGAGCCATGTACAGGGGATTTAATCAAAAAAGCATCCCTCAGGTCACTGCCACCTTGACGAGCAGCCTGCTGAATTACAGGATGTTCCTGTTGATGGATGGGCTTCTGGTTGCGGCTGCCTTTTTATAACTAGGGAGATTTTTCTTTCTCTGCTCACGGTAATGTCAAAATGCAATTTAGAGGGCCATTAGGACACAGCCTCTTGTAAGACACAGCCTGTCGGTTTTCTGATTCAGGGGCTTCCCCGGGTAGGGGCAGGAGCTTACGGGTGCCCCCAGGTCTCCTCTGTTTCTGCGGGAAGGTCAGTGCTGCTGCGGGCTGGTGCCTGGAGCAACCAGTCTGTGATGGGGATGGGGGAGCTGCAGCCACGCTGCTGGGATGGAGCCATCAGCCCCCAGAGCAGGACGGTGGCATTTATTTACCCCTGGCCACCAGCTCTGTGGTGTAGGATCACAAAAAGGGGCAGAGGCATGAGCTGGAGGGATCCATCTTGAGCCTAGGGGAGTTTAAGCACCAAGATCCTGGCTTGCTATCACAGATACCAACCCAAACCCTTTGTGCTGAGGATCATTTAATATCGATAGCGTGTATTTACCTGCACTGACCTTCAACAGTGATGAGCTGTGGGCATCTCTGCTGGGGCTACCTACCTGTTCATGAGTGTGTGGAGCAAGGGATGACCCTCAGAAGGTCAGAAGAGGCCAGGGCTGGTCCCACGGTTGTGTTTTGGCCGGAGGGCATCCCAAACCACCTGTGAGCTCTGATAATTGCCGGCACTCCAGGCACATTCGTGCTCCAAATGTTCTGCTCCGGTTCCTGCTGCTGACCGGCTGCTTGTGCTCCCGTCCCCAGGCACCTGCCTGCACTGCCAGGGCAACACGGAGGGGAAGCACTGCGAGCTCTGCAAGGAGGGCTTCTACCGAAGTGCCCGCGCCTGCCACCGCTGCCCGTGCTCCACCGTGGCATCGACCGGCACCTGCCGAATACGTAAGGCTTTGGGGTTGGGTCTCGTTCCTCTGACAACGAGCACAGCTCTTCTCAAGGTGCTCTGAGTGCATCAGCCTAGGGGGTGGTTTACAGCCCGTGAGGTTGGGTCCGGGGCGTCCTGGTGGGAGCAGCCCCAGGAGCCCGCTGAGGCTCGAGGCGTTTTGCTGCTGCTTGCCTTGCTCTTGCGAGAGCGGGCGTGCAGCAGAGGTGTCGGGAGCCCTTTGTGCTGGCTGCAGCTGTGGCACAGGCAGATCAGTCACCGCACAGCTTCCTTTGAAGAGCCTGCAGAATTTCACAGAGAGAAACCGCCACGCTTGTGGCAGCAGGGAGAGGCGCAGGAGATGCCCAGCAGCGCCGTGCAGCCGTCTGTGCCTCCGTGAGCCTGCTTTAGAACATCTGCATGGGACTCAAACCTGATTTCCTCATCTTCCCACTCTGTTTTGATATAACCGAGAAAAGTCATGGCTGTAATGAACGTTTTTTTGGATATTTCCTTAACCAGTTTTGCAATCAAGCCTCCTCTGGCTTCATTTCGCCCCAAAATTCCTGCAGATTGCTGACATCCCTGAGACAGTTCCAGCTGCTTCCTGAAATTGGCTGCTTGAGATGGAAGCATTCAGGAGCAATCATCCATTCGCTTAGCAACGTGCTGAGCATGCTCTGTGATGCTGGTACCAGGCGTCAGGAACCCACTAAGTTTTTTTTTCCCCTAGAAACAGAGGATGTAGCAGTTAGATTTTAAGCCAAAAATACAGTTCTTAGAGATTAACACCCAGTGGTGCTGATTTTTGTCAAAATGGTTTACGGTCGGGTCCCCCAGAACAAATCCCCCAGCGGGTGTTTCTCCATGAGGGGCTGTGGCACATCCCTCTTTTGTTTTCTCTCTTAGAGCCTGGCGAAGCTGCCCCAAGGTGCGACAAATGCAAAGCTGGCTACACCGGCCCGAACTGCAACCAGTGCGACAGCGGCTACTACAACTCGGACAGCATCTGCGTCAGGTGTCAGTGCAACGGGAACGTGGACCCGGCGCTGTCACCCAGCGTCTGCAAGCCGGAGAGCGGGGAGTGCATCGGCTGCCTGTACCACACCGCCGGCTTCCACTGCCAGGAGTGCGAGGACGGCTACGTCCGAGACCCCGAGGGCAGCAACTGCACCAGGAAAGGTAACGCGCGCTCCTCACACACGGCCGAGGCTTGCCGTGCGCATCAGACGGGCGCGAGCTGCCCGAAGGCTGGGGAGGGAAGGCTGCTAATTGTTCCCGCTGAGGAGGAAGCAGCTTTAAGGTCTCCGAAGGTAAATAGAGAACCCTACGCCTCCAAAAGGGCTGGCTCAAGATGGTGCTCAGGGAAGACTTCCCCTAGGCAGTTTCCTACGCTTCTGAAGCTCTGTCCTCCGTTACCAGAAGCTGGGCATGGCCTACATTGAAATGAGCAGCAGCGATGCTCCTGACATGCTGCTTGCCCCTGGCGTTCTGCAAATACCTCGACAGACAGTTTCTTTCACAGGTCAAGACAGTTTGCTGGGGAGAAGTCTGTTTGTAGTGCCTTCAAATGTAGGTTTTCAGGTTTCCATTGCGTGATGTGTTTGATCTCCGAGTGCCTCCTGAATTGTCCGGATTGATTGGTCCATTCTATGGCACTGTCCAGTTCCCTGCAGAGGGACCTCTTCATAATAGCTTCTGTCACCCCTGACACCGTGCCACTCAGAACAAGTTTAGGTATTCTTCTTGTTGCTTTCTACATGGGGAAAGCGAAGCTGAGAGGTGAGACCCAGAATGACACAGCAAGTCAGTGCCAGAACTTACAGGGAGCTGCTCTGGGGTCTTCCATCAGTTTCCACCCACATCCGAGATGCTGCATGTAGCATCCTCAGGTGCAAGCTAGCTCTGAACCTAGAGAGGCTACTGCATAGTAAAACTCAGAGTAAAATGAGAGAAAATAATTCTTCTGTTGCCACTTCAGTGGTTATTCAGAAGTTTTTCCACAGGGTGGATCTCCAGCTCCATGCACACAGACGTTACCGGTGCTCTTCGCATTAGGTAAGAGAGCCCGGAGTTCAGGAAAGTGTCTGGGCCCAAATTCATCCTTGTCACCAACAGAGATTTAATTCAGATCTTCCATTAGGAGCTAATGTGGTTTTCACTCCCATGCTGCTCTCCGGAGGTGCAATCACAGAGCCCTCTCTGCGGGGAGATGATCAATACAAAAAAGTTGAATGCTCATTAGCTGTAACTTTACAGTTACAGGCTGGAAATGGCAGCTTTGTGTCGGGTCATCCATTATCTCCCTCTGCACAGCTCTGACTTTGTGCAGAGAACTACATGACCTTGCTCCATTACAATCCACGTGGATGGTTTTGCTCGTACACTTGCAGTTTGCACTCTGTTTTATGTTCGTGGCATCGTTACGGCCGGTTCCTGATGTGGGCAAGGACCGTCCCCTTTCAAAGGGACGGGGACGTGTGTTCATCCAGCCTTCCTGTTTCCTTGATGCCTGTTTTTTCTCTGTCTTATTACGCAGTTAAGAAGGCCGACAGCATCTTTCACTTGTTTCAGAAGAGGGACTTGTGCATTGCCTAGTTTTAGGATGGGATTTTCATAAAGCACCAGTGCCTTTGAGTGGCCTACTTTCGAGTGGCTTCTCGAGTGAAATCCTCACCAGATCTGCAGAGGAAATTGTTGGGCTCAGTGAAGCGGCAGCAGTTGGTACAACAGGATGCTTTGGCCAGCCTGGGCAAACCTAAAACCAACGTCACGTTTCCACAGGGACCCTTCTCAAACCTGACCAAAGTTTTGATGCTTTCGAGGCTGATCGGGACAACATCCAGCAGATGCGTGGCATGACCCAAGTGAGGGGTTTTGACCCACAGGCATGTGGCATCCCTGCCACAAGGGTGAGGCTCAGCAGGCAGGACTGTGGCACAGCCCAGCACCGTGCTGCCCCGCACAGCACCGCTGCCTTCCCTGGGTGCTGGCACACTGCTGTGGGCTCCCCGCCGCTCACTCGCGGCACGAGGCGGCAGCAGCTTTGCAGAGTCTGTGGTTCAATGGAGCAGCTGGATGCGGCGCTCCTGACGAAGCTGCCAAAGCAGCCCATTGAGTGAACAGCTGCTGCTCTCAAGGAGCAGGCTCAGGGCATCTGGAGGGCTGGCACGGCCCCGGGGAGCGGAAACAGGCGCCCTTGTATCAGCTCAGAGCCGTGGCCCGCTGTCAGAGCGCGGCACTGTTCCCCCGTGATGTTTCCGTCAGTGCCAGGAAATGTTTTCACCCCTGTCCCCTTCGCCAGCGCTTAGCTGATGCTGACTCACAAATGAAGCCCAAAAAAGTCCCGTTTCCTTGCTGGTGAATCAGCCATTGTGTCGGTTCTGTTTTTCTCTAATTATAGCTACTGGCCGGATTTGCCAAGAATTAGGTGTTGGTGAAGGAATTTGGAAAGGATGACTGAATTCCTCGTGCCCTTCTCCCAGAGCCGTATCCAGGAGCCTCTTGCTCCTGTCACGTTGCTTCCTGCTGCTGCGTTCTGCCCGTTATCCCGTAGAGAAACGCCTTGTGGCATCCAGCATCCTGAGCATCCTTATCAACCTCACACAGCACCTGCAGAGAAAGGAGAAGCTGCTGCAGGGAGGGACTCAGAGCAGGAGGACGATGCCTCCTCCAGGGGAGTTTCTGGGAACCTGGCAGCCCAAATTTAACCCATGGGAGTTCCCCCGAGGGCCCATGGCAGGAGACGTGCTCCATATTCACAGCTCCTGTTGCCACTGGAGATGGAGCTTTGTGCAGTCGGTCCTTCGGAAGTGACTCCCCTCCTCAGGCGTCCTTTGTAGGCGTGCTTTGCGGGAGGGCTGCCTCAATGCAGCTCGGCACCATCAGCGGGACCTCCTGCAGCTGCAAGTGGCTTTGAAACCATGCTGCATTTCTGACAGCAGAAAGAGGAAAGGAGGAGATGGGAAAGAGAGTGCAGAGTCCTGTGGAACAGTAGGTGTGGAGTACCTTTTGGCTGGTTGAGGTTTCAGCTCCTGGAAGGTTCTTTTTGCTGGTTCAGCTGCCTTCTGGCCCTGGTTATGCCAGCTGGGGGTTTCCATGAAGTTTGTGTACGGCTTCACTCAAAAGTGCAACTGGGATTTTCCATTCCTGGGTGTAAATACTGAAACCTGGTGCTAAACACTGTGCGGAATACTGAGGTTCATTGTTTTCACTGTTGATCTTGTACCGGTGAGGCAGGAACAACCCCATACTGCTACCACAAATCCTACACGTAGTGTGCCGTGAGAGGTGCGTGCTCCTGGGCTCACGGCGCCCTGCCAGCCTGGTTGCACAGCCCGTGCAGACAGCAGGTGAAACTCTGCCCTCGTCAGACCCAAAGTCCAAACTCTTGCTGGGCTTGGTGGGGCCCCGTTTTCATGTACTGAGTATGAGCTGGACCAGGTGGTCTGCTATCACCACGAGCTCATGTACCTAACTCTTGGTTTTGGCTAGTGCACTTATTCACCCATCTTCGGATAGTAAACTTAGCCAGCCGTCACCAGATTGCACGGGATCTCTGCAGTCGGTGAGCGCTTAGCACACAGAAATATTTTAAACATCCCTGGTGAACCGTTTTTGTGAGCTATTTTGGTTAAAAAAACAGCTTTAACAGTGTAGACTTGATTGACATAAGAACTGTTATATAAAAGCGTGTGTTTGATTCCATCTTATCATGGTTTTATTGTTCACATCGCCTTTTTTTGTTTATTTGTTTTGCAGAAGCCACTCTTGGCCCAGAAACACGAGAGTTTACAACTTCTGCTCCAAACGCTAGCAAGGCAACCTCACTCCCAACTGCAGTGATAAACAGCACATTGGCGCCAACAACTATCCAGACTTTATTTCCTATAAGTTCCTCTGACAACAGTACCTCTGCTTTTGCAGACGTTTCTTGGACTCAGTTTAACATAATTATCTTGACGGTTATCATCATCGTTGTGGTCCTGCTAATGGGCTTCGTGGGTGCTGTCTACATGTACCGTGAGTATCAAAACAGAAAACTCAACGCTCCTTTCTGGACCATTGAACTCAAAGAGGACAACATCAGCTTTAGCAGCTACCATGACAGCATCCCCAACGCCGATGTTTCGGGGCTGCTGGAAGACGACGGGAATGAAGTGGCACCGAATGGACAGCTGACGCTGACAACTCCCATGCACAATTACAAAGCTTAGAAGAAGAAGCAATCCAGCTGTTCCAAAGTTGGCTTAAAGAAGTTACAGGGCTTGTTGGAGGGGTGTCAGGATCCGTGCCGAGGCTCCACGCAGAGGAATTTGCTCTTCGGATACTCGTATGCTGGGCATGCTGTAGCTTGCAGGTGAACAGAAAAAAGGTGTAGTACATCTGAATTTGGGGTAATACGGTGAGTTGCATTCGGTGTCTTGCTCTCCGTAAAGACCCGCCGAGTTCACTGGTGTTAAAGACTTGATTCTGCTGATCTTAAAATCTGTTATTTATGAAGAGGTGATGGGGTGGCAAAAGCCATACCCCGGGATTAATCAGAAGCTACTGTATTTCCAGCCAACCTAACACTTACGCCTGCATCCTTTAGCTTGAAAAGTAGCTTATGAATTAACGGTGGATTTTCAGGAAACAGACCTTTGTGAAGGCTTCATATTAGTTCCTGATATGAATTTGTTTGAAAAGGAGGACAAAAAAAAAAGGGAAGTGATCGTTCACTGTATTAGCAAGAGGCAAGTAGAGGAGCGAGTTGCACAATTGAACAAAAGTCACCATTGTCTGTTTCCACCAAGCTGGGAAACAGGAAAAAGGATCACAAAAATATTGGAGTTAGGGAGGAGAGTAAGCTTTTCCCTTTCTGAGTATTTATACAGGGTGATGATGCTATTGAAACATAGCACTCCACTTTTTTTTTTAGAAGTTAATGAACTTGTATAGTTTCCGTGCAAGGGAAGATGACAAGACATCTCAGGGTTGCCGTGTAAAAATAAAAGCTAGGCTTGGTACCCTACCCTGATAGAAATGGTGTGTTCTGTATATAAAATGTAATATATCTTCTTGGAATTGTATTTGTAATTATTTGTAAAAAAAGACAACCGACCAAAAAAACCCAACAACAAAACCATGGACCCCCTCCCCAACCTCTTCCTCAGTCATATTTTATCATCTAGATTTTAATTGTACAGCAGTTAGTGGCATTGGTTGAAAAAAAAACAAACCCTGAGGATTGTTTAAAATACTGTAAATTAGATGGCAATATTGTTGGAGCTGGGACTCTGGCAAACACCCACTGCTTAAAGCTTTTCTTCTAGCGTGTCATCGAAGAACTTTCTTTTCTAGAGAAAATGTGAGTGCTCTCTACTTGCATCTGTCACATTTCCCCGTTCCTTTAAATACAGAGTAAACAGCCAGCGACACCACGAGTGGGGCCTGACGGGTGTCCAGCAGCCCGGTGTACCATTTCCTTGCTTGCTTTTACGTCTTTATACGAGCTGCAAATGCACTCGTGGATGCATTGAGAGCCTGGTCTCGATGGCTGAGCTTTTCCTACGTGGCTGCTCATCACGGCGGGATCTCGCTGCTGTCCCTCCCGTGCCCACACGGTGCTGGGGAGGGCTGGGCGCAGCCTCGTGGCCTCTCTCAAAGGCAAAAATCTCCTGGATTTGGGTGGGAACGGTTCTCAGCCGCAGAGCTTGCACGAGGTGATCTGCACTTCCAGCCCTAAAGCTGAAAGTGCACGGGTGCTTTCAGGAACGTCATGTAGCACAAGGCAGTGGGGAATCAGCTGCCAAAAAACCTACAGGGGACTAGAGGTTTTAGAGATTCCCCTAATTTTTATGGGGGGCAGCGGAGGAAGAACAGCAAACGGGCAGCACGGTGCGGGGAGGTCGCTGCCACCTGCAGTGTGTGCGCCTTGGGGTCGGCACCGTGCCCGTGCCGGGGATCCACCAGGTCAGCCCCCCGAAAACCGATCCCATTACACTGAAGCAAGGCGTGAAACTCGTATTTCACCAAACTCGTGGCCAACCTCAGAACAAAAGCTGCGTTGCTGTGCATGTTGGGGCTTTGCAAGCGCTCGGTGCTGAGGAGGAATGAAGCACCTGCTCAAGGTCAGCAGGAGCTGACTGACGCATCCTCAGAGCCGGGCAAAGGAAATATTTCTCAGTGTGAGAAATGGTGGGAAGAATGGTGGTGATTATTTATTTGCTTTCTGGTGCTGCATGGAGCCTTTTCTTATTGTGGGAGACTTTTTTTGGGGTGTGTGGGTGGGAATAGGTGCTTTGAACATGGGCACAAAGATGTCATTTCTGCCTCGGAAACTTGCTGCCTGATTTAAAGATGAGGCAGAGCAAGAAAGGAAAGTAGCCGAGGATGGCCGAGGGAAATGGTGAGAGCACAACGGGGAATTGCGTACAGGCAAACATGGAAAAGCTCCTGCTGCCTGCTAGGGGCCTGGGTGAGGTCTCGTAGTTTAGGTAATAAATTGGGCTGAAGTCACTCAGAGCAATCCTACCTTTAGGTATGAAACGGGAGGAATGGAGGAGCAAATCTGCGTATTGCTAATCCTTGAGTTGCTCACCCAGCTTTTAAAGAGCAGAGTGGTGACAAAATAGAGGATTTCCTAAAAATTGGAATTGTTTGGCAGTGCTCGTTTTGTGATAGGCTTGCACTTGGTCACTTCATGGGGTGGGGAAAGGGAATTTGGGAACTGTCAGCTTCTGGGGCTAATGCGAGCAGGCGAAGTGCAGGACAGGCTGTTCACTCTAATGTTTCCAAAGTAGGTGCCACAAAGCACCTCTTCCCCGGATTTGGTAAAGCTGTAGGCTGCTTTGTAACAGGAATAGGCTTTGAGTCCTCTCTCGCTGTAGAAATAACGACCATCTGCAACCCAGAGCACTTCAGGTGCTGAGCCCTCCTGGTCCTTGCCTACCACGGCCTGGAGCCGTTTGCTTCTGGCCTCCAAACTGTGAGCACTTTGTGTTTTAGCCCTGGGTTTGAAAAGAGGTCAGGATGCCTTCTGGTGCAGGGGAGGGCAATGCCCCTGCTCTGGGGGTCTGGATGAAGGGATCGAAATGGCCCCCGCAGACGTGGTGGTGAGTTCAGCCAGGCCGGGGACGTGGCTGCCCAGGCTGGAGGAAGGCACAGGGTGTTCCTCTGCAGGGGCTGGAGCACAGCGAGGAGGTGGCACTGGGACGCTGCTCGTCAGATGGCAAGATGAGTGAGCGGGAAGAAAGCCGCCATCTCCAGCCAGCCAGACCTCCGGCTTAGGGGAATGACATTTATAAGGGGAGATCGATGCCTCAGCAAGGAAGAACAAACAGCTTCGTGTTGACTTTGATCTGAGATCAGATCCTCGCTGCCTCTCAGTCGTGCAGCCCCTGGGCACTGCAGGCGGTGAGGCAGAAGCCGAGCTAGTTACATCTGTCAGCTTGGGTTGGTGTCACACCTGGGTGGGGTGCGGAGCCGGGGTGCTAACGGCCACCGGGACTGGGTGACTTCTGGGGCTGACGTGGCGATACAGACACCCAGAGCTTTCATCTTGTACCTGGCTGTGGTGCTGTCTGGCTGCAGTGGTGTGGCGTTGTGGAAAGAGGCCCTTGAAGGGATGGTACAGTAGCTGTAGAGCATAGAGGAGGTACGATGAGGTGGGTAAGGGTGGGAAGCCAGCTCTCCAGGCATGAGCCTCGGGGCCGTGCGGTCCCTGTGGACCTAGCTGGTCTGGATGGGGTGAGTTCAGCTCCACAGTCAATAGCTGAAGGCAAGAGGATATAATGGAGCGGTTAAAGGGCAAAAAGCAATGATGTGTCAAAGGCATGAGGCAGCCTGGCTGGCTCACAGCTTAGGAGAGCATTTGGTAAGCACAGAGTGCAACAGACATGCAAAAGTATGATTGGGTTAATGTGAGTAGACGATAAATCTTCCGAACCGCTGTAGCTAGAAATAACTGCATGGAGCACTGGCCCTGGGGAGCCGTCAGGAGCTGTCATCCACTGGAATGGTAATTCCCTTGGACCGGGCTGAGCAAACTTAGTGCGTTGGAAGCCATTTATGAAAGTGGAGGGGATGTATTCAGCATCCTCCAGACATCCTGGGCCAGTTAACCACTGCGGTACAGCGCCTCTTTCCGAAATGTTACACGCGATGTAAATGCGGCAGAAAGTTCGCACGGTCTCCTTTAAATAAAAGATAGAAGATTGGATCCTAAAAATATGTTTCTCTTTAAAGTGAAGTTTTAAAATGAGCTCCCCCAGGATTCTGCTCTGTGTGTGTCAGAGGGATGGAATAAAATAAGAAAAATATGGGCCTTAAAGTTGTACTTGCTCCCAACTGAAACCCATCAGTCTTACTCTACATCCAAATAAGGCGCCTCCTAAGCATATGCCATGCTTACAAATGCATTTCTAAAATGAAAAAAGTGTATGATTTGAATATATGTCAGAATTTATACAGAAGAATGTTATTTAAAATGAATAAAAATAAATGTATATAATTTGTATCTATGCCACTTGGATTTTTGCATTTGTTTTTTGTTCATTAGAGTTCAGCAGGAGTCTTTCCATGGGTAGCAATCAGAGCTAGATTGAAACCTACGGGATTGAATCTGATCTCATCCCAGTAATGACATTTGTTCCAAGAGAATTATTCCTTCATTATACCCCTGTATGTGAGATGAGAACCGTGGCCTAAAAATGTTTTTTAACATCAGATATTCATTAGTACAGCTAACGCTGTGTCAGATAATCCCTCTAAAAAATGAACCCTATAATCTCTCGTGTCTGTTTGTTAACAATTCCAGCTTTCAGCTTTCATTAAAATGTTTGGTGGCCAGGCAGTCAACACGTATTTCCCCATTATTGTGCGTAATATTCACATAGACATATTTTGTCAGAGATCTATGCAGTCATTAAAAATGAAACTGATAGAGCAAAGCTAGAAGCTGGAAGAGGATGTTATATCATATATTTCTTCATGACCACAATGGATCTTCCAAAGAAAATTTCCATTCATCAGATGCTCTGAAATCCACAGCCGTGGCGTCAATAGTTTTGAACATGGTTTTGGTAAGATCTGCAAAAGGACCTATGAAAAACTTGCATTTCTTTCTCACTTTTCAATGTTAAGAAATTATCTCATTAGATGCAAATACGAATGCTAAAGGCTAGCTTTGCCTGCTGAATGTTACATCTAACTCTGACTCCTAATAAGCAAAGAACTTGGAGGTAAGTCAGCGTTAATTAAGTGAGCGCTTAAGAACTATGCATTGATTCAAATGCTTAACAGAGCCAGAGCTATAAAAGCAAGGGCCACACTGGTGAAATTTCAGGGAGTTTATTGAAACCTGATTCGCATTAGCAGAACAGTTTGATTCTGCATGACTTAGCTGAGGAGGAATTCTGAACTGTAACAGTACTGAATATAACTGAATGCTGAACTAAGTCCCCAGCGTCAGGACTTGAGGACAGGACCCAGGCTCAGCTGATGGTGACATCTGCCCTCTGAGTGTCGCTGTCAGGCTTCAGCCACAGGGCATTGAGCAGCTGGCTGTCATCCTGCCCCCTTGGAGTTGTCCACAAGATCCATACCACTGCACACTCCATAAGTATTTTTTTCCTAGACTCCCTTTAGCACTTTGTTTCTGAAGCATTAAGGATCTCGGACTGCTTTGTAAACTAAGAAAGCGGCATTCCAGCATGACTTGCTGGTACAAGGTTTTTCCATAATCTCCCCAAATGTACTGCTAATTCAGATAAGGTTAAATAACATTAAGCAGATTATCAGGAGGCAAGTTGTTAACTGCTTCTAAACAATACATTTACCCTATGTGGTGGTTTTACCGTGCTAGGCAGCTGAACACCACAACCGCTCTCTCACTCCCCCTCCTCATCTGAGGAGGGGGAGAAGTAAAGGAAAGAACAATTCACGGGTTGAGATAAGGATAATTTAATTAAAGAGAATATATATATATATATATATTAAGGAAATATTATTAATTAACAATTCAACTAAAGGGAAAAAGGGAAAGGGGAAAGGGAGGGGGAAAGGGAACAGCAAAAACAAAATAAGTAAAGGCTATATGGAAGTGCAGAGGAAAGAAATGATTCTCTACTTCCCACAAATGAGTGATGTCTGACCACGTCCTTGAAGCAAGGCCTCAACGCACGTAGCCGGTGTTCGCGAGGAGGACAGACGTTTTCACAACGAAAGCCCACCTCTTCCCCCTTCCTCCTTCTTCCACCTTTTATTGCTGAGTGTGACATCATATGGTATGGAATATCGCTTTGGTTAGTTTAGGTCAGCTGCCCTGGTGATGTTTCTTTCTCACTTTTTGCCCACCCCCCAGGAGGGTTAGAGAAAGTCCTGATACTGTGCCAGCACTTCTCAGCAGCAGACACAACACTGGTGTGATACCACTGCTGTCCTAGCTACAAGTGCAGAGCATGGCACTGTATGGGCTGCTGCAGGGAAAGTTAACATCCCAGCCAGACCCAGTACACCCTACCAGCCCCTCACAGCTCCTTGATGCTGCTGCCGATTTTTAAACGTTGGGCAGTAACCCAGGGAAGTTGTATATCTGTATGCCTTTGTCCAACAGACAACCATTGCACAAGGTGGTAACAAGGAGGGCCCTGCTGATTTCCTTTCAGAAGGTACGCCGGGACATGCACCATAAGCACTGAGTGATTTGTACCGTACTTGTGGCTGATGGTTGCTGATTTAATGGCACTCATCAAATATGTAATACCTTACGGTAACCAACAGCACGCTGGTATTCTCCCAGTAAGTGGTTTTCACTCGTTTTATGAAGGTCTGGTTTGTAAGCATGCGAAGCCACATTGCGGATGGGCTGATCGGATCCCAGTGCCATATGGCAGACCTGATTTTGCAAACAACTTCAGCTGGGCAGAAGGTGAGGGCACTGCAGAAGGGGAGCCAGTCACACAAGGTGACAAATGTCTCTTGGGCTGTGGGGGAGTTGAAGGGACTGAGCGTCTCTTAGAGCCCTCAGACCCCAAAATGCGAAGCATCAGGCATGTCCAACAGGAAAGGAGATGAGATTAAGAGCTTAGTGGTACTAAGCAGAGCCTGGCATTTCCTTGCCGTTGGGGCACTGGCAGCTGCTCCACCTCGCACTTGTGCACATCAAATTGAGACAGGAGCAGGGCTGGGAAGCCCGCAGTGACCACACACATCCAGGGGATGCAAAACCACAGCGCCATGCCTGCTACCACCACTCTAGGGCCTTTTTCAAGCTTACAGCTTCTGTTCTGGAGAGCCATGGGTGGGTACACCAAGAAAATGAAGCTAACGGGGCACCATGACAATTGGGAATTAACAAATCCATAAAATTACCACAGCCCATGGCCATGTGTTGGCCTGTTTCATGGCCAGGTAAGAATCCCCTTGAGCGAGGCCAGGCTGAGTGACACCTGGCACACTCGGTACTGCTGAGGAAACCAAACCCAGCGCTTTTAACACACGTTTAATCCTGCGGTGAGAGCCAGGCAAGTGTCTCACGGGAACAGAGCTTCCTTATGTTATGGTGAAATGAAAAAACAGAAAGCATGTCCTCATTTATTGATAATGCTGGGGGTGCTGGGACAGGGGCAGGTTTCCCTGCTCCTTATCCCTGGGGCTAGCAGCTGCAGAAAAATCCCTTTTTGTTGCAGAGAGATTATTTTATATGCCACGCAAATCCTAGCACAGTTCCCTGGTGCGAGTCTTAAATATCACACGGAAGTGTTTCAGTCCTGCACAGAGTTTGAAACGGAGTTAAAAGACGGAGATGTGAGGCACAGCCGGCCCCCCAGCGCCTCCCCGCAGCCCCGTGAGGGGCGCTCGAACTGCCCTCAGCAAAGATGGCGGCGGCCGCAGCCTGCCCTTCCCCATAGGAACGCTCCGCTGTGCCCTGAGTAAAGATGGCAGCGGAGCAGCTCTCTGCCTCGCTTTAGAAAAAGATGGCGGCTCGCGGGCGTCCCCGCTGCTTCCCTCACTCAAGATGGCGCTCGGCCTCCGTGGCCCAGCTGGCAGCCTCCACAGCCCCCCGCCCCGCTCTGCCCTCACCCAACATGGCGCCCTGCCCGCCCTCCTCCAGCCGGCGCCCTCACCCAACATGGCGGCTCCCCCTTTAGTTTCTACCGTGCCCTCCCTTGGTTCGCCTCCGCGGCGCCTTCAGCGGCTTCACCCCGGTCGACGCAAAGATGGCGGAAGCGATTGCGGCCGTTTGAATTCCAGCGAAGCCGCCAAAGCGGCGCACAAAGGAGCCGCGGCTGCGGCCGGCGGCGCCATGGACTCGCTGCCGGGGGCAGACCCGACGCTGCCGGTGGTGTTTGAGGACAGGTAGGCGGGGGTGGGACCCCCGGCGGGCTCCGGGCTAAGGTGCCGGGCCTGCTACCCCCCCCCCCCCCCCCAATGGGTACGTGTGGCGGGGGTCCGGGGGTTCCCCTTTTCTCGCCTCCCCTCAGCGATGTCCTCTCCCCTCGCAGCACCTCCCAGCTGCCCGACATCTCCCGCGGGGACCCGCAGCTCGGCCCGGCCGGCAGCCGAGGTAAGGCCGGGGGAAAAGCTGGGGGGCGGCTTGTGACGGGGGGTCCCGGGGCACGGCGGGCACCGAGCCCCTGAGGGCGGCCGGGGGTCGGGGGAGCCCCGCGGTGCCTCCTGCAGCCCCCGATGCCGCTGTTCGGGCTCTGAGGAGAAAATCGCTGCCCGAGGAGCAGGTTTGGGTGCAGCGAGCTGTCTGCGGAGCGTCCCGCGCCTTAACGAGAGCCCCCGGGGTCAGCACCGCACAGCTCGAGTCTGCACCGGCCCTAATAAACCCCTTCCCGAGGGCAAAAAGGCAGAAAAGGGGTTTAAGCCGTGTGGCTCCTTGTTGGGGTTTCTCTTTAGGGTAAAAAGCCGGCGGCTGCTGCTGCCCTGTGAGCTGCCTGTGGCCAGGTTATGGCCGTGAGCCCTGTGGGATGCTCGGCGTCCTGTGCTGAGAAGGCTCGGGCTGCCTCGCAAGGCTTTAATACTCCCATTTCATATCCTCAGGGAAATGCCTGCTGTCTGTCATTAAGTTTTCCAGTTTCACTTCAGCTCTGTTTTGTTAATTTGCTGTCTGAATACCTGGGATGGATTCAAACCTTACATTTTATCTCTTCTTGCGTTAAAGAGCCCTTCCTATCCAGGTGACTTCTGCTGAACAGAAGCTGTAATTCAATATGTTTTTCTTTTTGATGAGTATATAATTATGTTCATTGTCCTTTAGGCTGGCAGACAATAGCTTGAAGCGCTTACTTTGAAATAAAATGGCTGAATGGTATTATTTTGAAACCTACTCTTTGTCACGTTAGCCGTTCTTTGTTCTTTTCTGTAAATTTGAAGCCTATGGTTTTGATTTCTCTTTATTCGTGCATGTATCCAGTGATGTAACTTGGCTGACTTCATTGTATAGAACAAGAAGGTAACAGAAACTGAGACAAACTTACAGGAAGACCTGCTCGCTAACAAAAGCCAGCAAATTTGGGGGGCATAGGAGTGCTGCAAAATAGCGTGACTATATTCTGCATGTGCTCTGGGAATGCTGTTTTGTGATATTAGTTAGAATGTCAAGATTTAAAAATAATTTCCTCATATTCTTTTGGATTTTATGGGCCTCAACTTCTTGATATTTAAGGTGCTGTAAGTGCTGTGCGTTGTATACAGTCCCATTCACAGGGGCTTTGAATGGAAACAGTTACACAGCCCTGTTAAATGCAGTTGTTGCAGAACATGTGTGCAGCAGAAGTTTAAGTACATGTGCATTCAGAAGGCTTTACATTTAAGATATGCAGATGCTGCTCACGTCTTCTGTCCGTTGTTACCCCGAGTCTAAGGTGAAGGTCTATTCTGTGACCTGCAAGGTACTGTAAGTTTTGAAGTGCTTTCTAGTAGCTTAATAGGGCTTCATTTCTAATATTGGTCCCTTGCAGTTGCTCCCAGGACTTGTCTTTAAAAGTCGCTTTTGGATGGCTTAACTTCAGTGTACTTCTCGATTTAACTGGGGGATGTTGGAACTTTCTTCAGAAAGAAGTGTAGATATTAACAACGTGGTAATACTAACGCTTTGCTGTTTCCAAATTGAAACCTAGCTTAGATTCCTCTGCCTGAACATGTTCTGTCTTCTCAAATGTCTAGGGTTACCAGATGTGGCAGAAGATACGATCTCACCAACTAGAGCTCGGACCATGAAGGACTATGAAAACGTAAGCAGACTTTTAATATAAGGCTCAGTGATGGAATTATGGATCGAGTTCTTTGTTTATGTCAGTCAAGGCAGATCTGTTACAGGTGTGATCAGTTGACTGTCTGTGCTTTGAACTTCCCTCTGTCTGCTTTCAAAAACAGGCAAAATTTTGTTGTTGAGACCAGCCAGCTGTTGCTCTTAGGTTGTGAAACAAAACATGGCAACATCTGCTCAAAACTACATGTAATCACCGGAAACATAAGAATGTGGTTTGCAAGCCTGCGGTTGATTTCTTGTATTTCAAGAAAGCATCAACCTTATCTTTGTTTATACCGGTATAGGATTTAGTATTTTAATTCACTGCCAGCTGTGTAATGCCTTTTACCTTCCGTGCTTATGTACAAGTGTGTTTGGAATGCTTTTGTTGTAAAGGTTCTAGTGTCATGGTGACAGTTCTGTAGGCAGAACTGATTTTGGTGCTTACTGGAATACAAAGCACGATATTGGATTTTTTTAAAAAAGTGTATTAACTGCATTGGTTGTTTCTACTGAATAAACCATTTAAGTAATAAGCGAATTGTTTACAAGTGCTGAATGATGACTGGTTATAGCCGTGTTGCAGGACAATGCTTCTGTTAAAAGGAAAAAAAAAAAGCTTAACTCAAGTTCTTATGATTGGTTTAAGATTTGTGGCTTTCTGTCTTCAGGAAGTGTTAGAGTGCAGTTTTCAGTGTGGTTCTGTAACTTCTGTTACCTTATATAGCGTTGCTAAATTTTGAATGAGCTTTTCCTCTAAACTCTTTCCATGTTTGTTGCCTTCTTCCATCCCTTTGAGAGAAGCGCAATGTTCTTTGTTTAGAACTTACAGCTTGTTTTGGAAAGTCTCAGTGAGGGATGTTTATTACTGTCTCTATTTCACTTTCTCTTTTATTTTCATTTGTTGTCTGGGATAGAAAGATGCTGCTTTGGCATTACTATGTACTTAAAATCTTTTGTGAAAGACCTCAGTCAGGAATGCGATCTGCAAGTGGTTCACAATGTCCGTTTCCACAGGGGAAAAAGTTGTAGAAGGGAGGAGGAAAACCTGTTGTTGGTTCTGTGTGATGGAGTTCTGTTTTCCTTTAGGAACTGGCAGAAAACCTTTGGTCCATGTTCTGTGTTGTTGAGGTCTGATTTCACTTCGAGGTATCCTAGAGATGAGGTATTTGAGCCTGGGCCTCTGTGCTGACGTAGAGGAGAAAGACCACAGATCTCTGACTTCCTGGTACATACGGACCCCAGCTGTAGAACTCAGAGGCTTGGTGGTTGCCAACAGGACAATGAAGCTAAAAAATCCATTAAAGTAACAGCAGAAGAATCCATTAAAGGCAATTAAACACAACCGGAATCTCTGACACTTCTGTTTCTGAGGTTGCTGGTAGCTGGAAGGCTAAGCTTGAGAAAGGGATTGCTTACTCCTGTGGTCCTTTTAATTTTTACCAAGTATCCAGAAGCTGTTAGATGTGCTTTTGGACTGACATTGTAGGTCTGTTCTTAGCCTGCTTTAAAAGGAATCTTAATTGGACTTTAAAGGCACGCACTCATGAATTTACTGGTCTTTGGTGCTACGTTATTTGCACAGAACATGGACAAGAAATAATGAAGAGAGTGGGCTCCTTGCCTTGCAGCTCAGAGAAAACAGCATGGATGTAATGTGGCGAGGATGGATCAGAGTAGGAGAGGTCCCTTTTACATTTAAACCTGAAGAACACACTGAGGTAGATGATCCTAGAGGTGTAGGTTTATTGGTATTCATGTGTTCTGCTTTCTTGCAAGATGGAAAAGGGGGAAACACCTGAGATTGGAAATGTGATTCTGTGGGCAAAATGAAAGATATGAACCGAGGATTTTGTTATTAGGCGTTCGTGACTAGAAAGGGTGATTGGTATCACGTTAGGGACATCAGTAGTATGTGGTTGGCTTTTTTGTCTTGCCCAAGCCACTGAGAGTTTGCTGCCTTGCAAAATGGCTTCTGTTGGCAAAAACCGTGGTGTGCTGTGAAACCACAGCTTCTGCTGACAGATGCTGCTTTGCATACGAGTGGCTCTGTGTGGATTTGGAAGGGATCTAAACTGAGCTAGGGAAGTGGTATTTGCTGCCATGGTGTCTGTGGCGTGTAATTTTCTGTGTAGAGTGTATTGCGTTGTCCTATGTTTTCATGAAGTCTCTGCTGTTTCTCTCCCTTTATTCTTTAAGCACAGAAATCAAAATGCATAAAGGAATTAAGTCTGGATCTTTAAATGCAGAAGTTGAGAGCACTGCCATTAAAATTCTTTTGGTGTGTAAAATCTGAGCAAGCTGTCTTTTATTAAGCTATAACTTTTTAATTGTAGTCTGCCTGAATTAGCTTTGCTCTGAGAAACTGAATGTCAGAGATAACATTTATTTATTGCTCTTATTGGCTTATGTTTGCATCATGTTCTGCTTGCCTTTTGAAAATCGTACACTTAAGCTCTTTAGTCTAATTCTGTTGCCACTGAAATAGATGGAAGTAGAATTAAGGAGAGCCGGGTTCTGAAATTGTTTTCCTTTTTAACTCAGAACCCTATTGAATGTGTGCAGACTAGCAGAAGTTCAAGTGATACAGTTTCAAAGCCTTTGATGCTTTGGCTTTTCCTGAATGAACAGACACAGACCAACTGTTAGGACTGATCCCCTGAGGGCTTAAAAAAAAAAAAGCTGCGAGGTCTGCTCTCACTTGTTGCACACAATGCTGAGCCTGTTGGGGTAAAGCTGAGACACACACAATTCTTGCTGCACTTAATAAATCGTTAAATTCCTTTGTTCCAAATAAAGATTTCAATTTTGAGCAGCACTGAGAGCATGGCGCTGTGTGACTTGAAGCAGAGCACAGAGTTGCGTTGTCGCAGTGCTTACATTGATCTGACCGCGCCACAACAGTTGCTGCAGTTACTCGAGAAGCCTCGTGATCCTCATGAGGTGTGCCGTGCTGTGAGCACTTACAGCCTGTGTGCTTCAACTTCGTGTTTGCTGCTGTCTGTGGTCATCCAGTTGGAACTGCAAGGAGTTAAATATGAGCACTGCGTTCAGCTCTGGGCCCCCAGCACACCAAGGATGTGGATGTATCAGAGTGAGCCCAGAGGAGGCCACGAAGGTGATCAGAGGCTGGAGCACCTCTCCTGAGCTGAGAGAGCTGGGGTTGTTCAGCCTGGAGAAGAGAAGGCTCTGGGGAGACCCTACAGCAGCCGTCCAGTGCCTAAAGGGGGCTGCAAGACAGCTGAGGGGGGCTCCTTATCAGGAGTGTGATGGTAGGATGAGAGGGAAATGGCTTTAAACTAAAAGGTCCCTTCCAGCCCACATCATCCTAGGATTCTTTGAGAGCTGCTACTGCTTGTGAAGCCAGGCTTCTTCAGGATGTGCGCGTGGGCCACAAAGGTTGTGTGGCCCTCTGTATGTTTAGTTGCTAGGACGGTGTTTACTTGTGTGAATAATGAAGAGGCATCTTGCTGGGCAGAGATTATTAAGTTGAGGAATTGTTTGTGAGCGTGAGTTCAGAGTGCAGCTACAGAAAATAATCTTTCTAGGCTTTCACGAGCCAAGTATTTTAAAAATTGTATTGCTAATAATTTTTACAAGTGGTACTCCACTCTTCTGGAAAAGCCTACATAAATATTTTAGCAGTAGCTCTGTAGCATATTAGATTTCCTTTTGCTGAGAGCATCTGACAGGGGGCACAAGTCTCGTTTGACTTAATGTTTTATGCTTGGCCTCTTAAAAACTTTCAGAGGGAGACTCTTTTTAATGAAACCATCAGCTGTGTTACTGCTTCTGCTGGTTCAAAAATCCTAAGTCCTGCAGGACTTATGTATGAAGCAGTTTTTTTCCCAAAGAATTGTGCTATGAAATATGCAATTGGATAAAGATTTTACTAGTGGTTGATTTGGCTCTCCTGCCTTGTGTGCCTGTGGCTTTTCCTCCCATGAATAACGCTGCCATCCCAAGCTTTAGCTGAGGAAATACTTCTGTTTCAACATGTCTCCTATAAAATAGAACTTGAAGAAAAAATACTCAATATTTTTTTTTATTTTTTTAATTTTAAAACGGTTTAAACAAATATCTTGGTTTCTTTTTTTGTGAAGATGGACAATGTTTTAGTACTTAAAGAAGGGGTATTCTAAAAAGCACTGTGCAGCAGCATGCTGACATGGTATTACGTGTGTGTTTTAAACAATGCTGGTTTGTAGTTATTTCAGTGCTAGTCCCCCACTGTTACAGGGCTGAAAATGAGCATATGTATGTGCACACATGCACATCTAACCTTGTCCAGTTGGTCGAATTCTGATCTATGTCGTTGTCTTGCACCCCAGAGAATAAAAAACAAATGATGGTAGCTTTCATTGTTTGCTTTCCTTGGTTTGAAATGCAGGACGTAATTTGCCAATTTTCTTATTTCACAGCAAATCACCGATCTGAAAAAAGAGAACTTCAACCTGAAACTTCGTATCTACTTCCTGGAAATGCGAATGCAGCAGAAGTTTGATGGTCCCACTGAAGAAATATACAAAATTGTATGTGTTTGAAGTATTTTAATAGAATTACATCTCTTTTTGAAGAGATTGCTTAATGGGAAAGTTACCTGCTTTATGCAAGTTTGTAGAAATAAGTCATTTTTTTCTTTTTTCTTTTTAAGTTTGAAGAAGGCTTTGAGTCTAGTGGTATGTCCAGCATCTTTATTTCAGGTTTACAAGTGAAAAGCACTTGGCTTCCAGTCTACAAGGGGAAAAAAAGTAATTCTGGTAATGCAATAGCATTAGGTTTCTTTTCTGTTACAGGATGGAGACTGAAGTCTCTCTTGATGGTTGTCATAGTAGTTAAATGCATATGGGTTTAGCTAGGTCGTGGTTTCAACTGAATACTGCTAGTTGGTCCTCTGTCCTGCTCTTCTACACCGGTGTCTTTCTTATAAATACTATAATGAAAGTATTTCAGCTTGTGGGCCAAGTAGTTCTTTGTATGATGTTTTCCCAGGCTAAAATTAAATAATTTTAAGATTATTAAAAACCTCAATAATTGGAAAAGAAAATCACAAGGAAAATACAGCTCACAGATAATGAAAAAAAAATAAATAAAACAGGCTTGTAAGTCTTAGAAACCCCCAGGTTGATTTGCACCACTCCCCGTTAAAACAAAGCTCACCTATGCAGTGCCACTAATTTTTGTGTATGGTGACCTCTGAACTTTCTACAGATACTTTACTTTCAGTTTTATGTTCTAGAACATCGAGCTGAAAGTTGAGATAGAAAGTCTGAAGCGAGATCTGCAGGAGAGAGAGAAACTGCTCATCAAGGCCTCGTAAGTACCGATATATTTCCTAGTGTCTGTTAGTTAAGACTTCCAAGATCTTGTTTCTATTTGCATGCTTTTTCCTGATACTTAAGAATAAGATGATCCCAAAGGAGCGCTTTAGGGAAATTTATGTAGAAATTGCTTCACACATTATTGGAGCTATATGTGTGAATTCTTATACATACAACGATGTTGCAGTAGTTATTCCTAAAGGTGTAAATTAAATACAGTTAAACTATCTTATTATTCAGATAAATAAATGGAACTCCCTAGTTGAGAATGGGTTAGTGTTCCTATTGTAGATGTTAAGCTAAGGCTGACAATTGCCTGTACAACTATTTCCTTCTAGATACCCGGTTCAAAACTAATCCAAGTGGGCAATGAAATACAGCTGTTGACTGCCTTGTTTTCAATGGAATTTTCTTTGTGCCCTACCTCGTGTGACATTGTTCCTAGTTAGCCTTTTTTCAGTGGTTCAGAGAGGCCTCGTTTCAGGTCGATTCAGAGGACAGGATTAATTTGTACTTGGTCTCTCCGGTAGTTTTCAGAGGGATTTGCTGGGCTTTGAATGGATCCTTGCACAAGTTCATAATAGGAAGCAAGATTTAGGGGGAAGTCATAAACAAGTGGTCATTCTTCCTTTAGTAAGGAAACACTAGCTGTTCTTCTCTAACGAGGGATTAGCAATTACTAAAAATGCAATTGGAGAGGTCTCAGCAGCTACATATCTTCAGTTTAGTTCAGTGCTGCTTTCTGTAGCGAATACAGCTCTACTGAAGGCTTGATACTGTACTCGGAAGCTTTATAAATACGAAGGAAATAGGAACACTTTCATTGCATGCTTATTCATTGTGACAAGGCTTGTGTGGAACTCTCATTGCTCTACATCAAGCGGAGACTGTACCACCAGAATTGCTATATAGCATGTAGACGTTTGTATTTAATCTTACAGTGACAAGCAGGTACAGATAAAGTGGGAGAAACTTGCTTCTGCATAATCCATCAGCTGCTTGCACTTTAAATGCTTTCTACTCTGATAGGCAGTGGGATTTCAATCTATATTATGGTCTTTCAGTAAGGCAGTTGAAAGCCTGGCCCAGGGTGGTGATGTTGAAATACAACGTGTGAAAGAGGAGGCACAAAAGAAGTTACAAGAAATGGAGGAAATCCTGACCGGCAGAATAAACCTTCTGGAAGAGGTGAGTGCCTGAAACTGAATGAATAGTTAGAAGTCTGTACTTTCTACTGTTGTCTGAGGTTTGACACTGTGATCTGCTTGTATTTTCCAAGTTGTTTCAGCCTTCCTGGAAAAAGAGCCAGCACAAATCTAGGGGAAGGGGGAGGAAAAACTGGGGGTGAGAGCAACAAAAGGGAAGGTGGCGTTAGCTGCTCTTAAAACGTGAAACAGGAGGAAAAGCTGTTCTTCAGGAAATTCCTACCTGTTGGTGCTCTTTGGCTATGTTCAACACAGATCTTTAAATCTTGAATTCCAGTGGGGCAGCTTCATTTTCAGAACTGCAATCTGTGAAGAGGAAGAGGGGCTGCATTTTGAACACCTCTGATAAGGTCTCAGCTTCATAAATAGCTGCAACTACCCTGTAAGGGCTCCTGTCATTTTCATATCATCTTTCATACGGGAACTTAGTTTACCAGTATACATTTGAGACTCTGTTGCTTTTCTATATCTCCACTCATGTGTTTGTTATAGGCTGAGAGAGGCTACCTACTTACAGTAGTTTCTGTGTAAATGAACTGGTGAAAACTTCCCTGCCTTCTTCCTGCTTGTCTTGTGATCCTTCGTTGGTGATCTGCCAAAAGTTACTGGCTTCTGCTGTCACCAGATCACCATTTTGCATAAACTTTTCTTGTTAAAAAATATTGTCTGGAACAATGTATTTTGGAATTCCTTGTTTGTGGTTGTTTATTCTTGTATTTATTGCAGGGCTATTGTAACAGGGGAACTGTTTTCACATTTTCCTGATTTTTGTAGTGTACAGGCACCGTTTCTCTGTATGGATAACACGCTTCCTCAGAAGCAAGGAGAGTTGTGTTTCTTGTAAAAGAACAAATTTGGTATTGAATGGCCTGTACTGGAAATATTTCTGTAAGTTCTCTAGATCCAAAGTCCCTCACCTACAGATAAGCGCATACAGTGAATGATGCAAAACAATCATGGGTATGTACCTGTGCTTGTGAGAGAACAGAAGTCTGGTGCCCTTTTGTAAGTAAACAGAAATAGCAGAAGGATGGGGTTTATATTCCAATTTTTGTATTCCAGTCCCCAAAGAGTGGATTGGTTGGGGAAGCTACTGGTAGCATGTCATGGTGGCATTTTCTGTCGGGGTGACTTTGCAGTGTTCGTAAAGCAAGCAGCTCCTTCAGAGCTGGGATAAGGGGAATCTCCTTGGCCTTTTCTTTAGTGGAATTGGGGTTTCTCAAAGCATTCTCTGTGCTATTGGATAGGTAGAAAAGACCCCAGATTACATAACCTGTAGTAAAATCAGCCTGTCAGACTGGTGTTTCCCACGTCTGATAGGTAGAGTGGCAAATATCTCATGATGCTCTAGTACCTTCTGTAGTCTGAAGGTACTGTTGACCTCTGATGTTCATTTTGTTGGTGAATGTAAGCACTGCAGAGCAGTATTAGTCACTTGTTTCTGTAGTGCTGTGTGATTACACAGATCCAGGTAACACTAACAAAGATGAATTTCCTTTGGAGTTTTTAATTGAAAGGTGAATACTGGTGGAACAGCTCTTCAGGAGAGGGAGGGAGTAGTGAATTCTAGCGGTGAAGGGCTTGTTCTTCATCCCCTTTCCCCAAGAGAAATGCTTTTTAGAATAGGCTTGATGGGGAGAGGGGGAATTACTCATTAGACTGTGTGGAGGCTTTTAGATTATAGAAAGCAAAATTCAGTGAGCACAGCAGGGAAGCTTGCAACAGAAAAATGAAGATCTGAAACACATTTTATGAAGTTTTTGTCAGTTTGGCTTTGTTTTTTTGTTTGTTCCCCATCTTAGTGGGTCACTAGAGGAAGCTGAGTGGAATATCTAGGTGTTACCTCTGTTTCCGTTGCTGTTCAGGAGAAGAAAATCTGGTTCATACTTATCAGTTCTTGTAAGATATTATAAATTATCTTTAAAAGTTCCAATTAGCTGCAGTGAGCCTATGAATATTAATTCATGAATGGAGAACAAAACCAAATTTTTTAACCTCTTTAATTTAAGTCTAATTATTAGAAGTCTAACTATTAGTTCTGATAGCAGGAGGGAAGTGGGATAAAGGCAGATTATATTAAAGCAAATTCTAAGAGCTGAATTTGAAGTCATAATGCAGAGGTACTTTTGTTCCCTGTTCTGCTTTTGGCTAGGGAATTTGATTTACTACTTTGAAACAAACTTCCCTTTATGCACCACAGAAAATGGATTAATCTTGAAAATGCAGTCATGGAAGGTTCAGAAATGTTTGCAAAGTACTTGAAATAACTAGTGAAAGTTGTTAATTTAAACATTCCAACATGTTTGGTAGAAGAAACTTCAATATATGAAAAATTTTGTGAGCATTTTGTTCTTGTAGACAACAGGATTGGTTTTTTGTTTTAATTACAGAATCTTAAAGCTGCCCAAGAAGAGGCAGAAAAAGCCATTATGATGACAGAGAAGGAGAAGGCTCTAAGAATGGCTGCTGAGCAGAAACTTTCTTCAATTCCAAATGCCCCTGCAAAGGATCTTCATACAATTGCAGGAGCTGACAAAGACAGGTCAGAATTCTTGCCAGCGGTATTTCTAACCAGTGGAAATTTTTTACTCTTGAAATGTGAAGAGTCACGGATAAAGGTTTTAATGATTTGTTTCTACCCTCAGATGCATGATTGAGTGTTACTGGTTATCTACTCAGCTAGTAAATGAACACAGGAACCAGTTCACATAGTTCATGATAGCAAAATCATCCTTAAAAGCTGTCTGAAAGTGTAAAAGAATTGGCATGCATGTGACATGAGCATGTCCCGCTTTAAAGCTTCTTTGTAACTTTGCTGACTTACCTTCTGCTTCTTGCTTGAGCCGTTGCTGAATAGAGATCAACTCTTCCAGTTGTGCTCGCTTCCTGCTTTCATGGTGTTTACATGCTCTTCAGTCCCAGTAGTGTGTTTGTTGAGTTTGGGAAACCAAATGGGAAAAGAGAAATAATGTTTGAGCTTCACAGTTTTGATTGTGCTCTGCAAAGCACTGGTTTTGCTTTGTTTGGCAGGTAGCTGAAAGGGCGCTTAAGTTGTTCAATAACCTTAGGTGGGGAGAATGTGTACCGTTAGATCTCAGCGCTTCGGAGAATTGATTTTCTTTGAATATTAAAATACGTGTAGGGTGAAATACATGTCTGGTTAGCCTTCTAGTAAACATTGGTTAACTTGGGTGCACGAGTCTGGGGTGGAGATGAGAAGATTAAGACTCACAGTACTTCAGAGTATTCTTTTCTATCCTTGTGTGACTGAACCCTGCAGTTAACTGCGCTGAGTCACTGCGTAATGGGACTATCCTGGTAATGGAAAGTTATGTTGGCCTGAGGCTTTCATTTCATCGGTTTTATATTACAGTAGGACCAAAGCAAGGTTTGCTGCATTTTCCAGACAGCTTTTGTAAAAGCATACAGATTGAAAACTGCGAATCTGAACTCTCTAGTATCATAAAATTATGAAGTTGTTCTAATAGGTTCTGCTACTGCACCTTGAGTGACACCACAGTAATTATAACCTGGCTGCCAGGCCATCTCCCTCCCTTCCCCTTTATCTTTCCTGTCTTCCACTTTCAATCTGTTAGACCTCTGCGTGAACGCGGTTGCTCCCCTGAATGATTTGAGTTGGGAAGGAGTGCGTTATGAAAGCAGTCCCTTTCAGATGTACCTTAGTTGCCAGCTCTGGAGCTTGTGAGAAAACAGCGCTTGAAGTGTGGAAAGAAATTGTCAGTTCTGAATCACTAAAGTGAAGGCTGTGTGGAGTAAGGAACTTTTTTTTGGTGATTCAGTGTTGGCAGGTCTGCTATAATGACATGCCAATAGATCAGTGTAAGTATCTGCAGGACCAGGAAAACAGTGCTGATGGAGGAAGATAGTATTTGACTCCTTGAAGTGAACCACATATTAATGTGCAGCTCTTTAAGCTTGCCTGGCAGTAGCGTATCTGTAACTCCCATTGTATTTAAAGATGCTTTTGCCATCTAGGTTACAAAATACTATGAGAATTTCAGCTGGCATCTTATGTCAGGAAGTTTTCAGGTATAACCCCGTATCTGTCTGAAAACTGAAGCATTGCTTTTATCTGTTGAAAGACTGGAGGTGTTGAGATACGTATTTGACCAAAGGTGGTATCAATGACCACATGTTTTTTGGGGGGGGCTTGTGTGAAACTAGAAGCAGATTTAGCCACAAATACAAGAGAAAGTAGCTACTTGAGGGATGCTTCATGATGGCATGTAAGGATACAGAGCTCTGTCCATTCAGAAGTGGAATGTATTGGTAAGCTTTTTGTGTATCATAAAGGACAATGTGACTAAAATATTGAAGCCTAAGTGTTAGTATTTAAACTGGTACTGGAGGAAAATAAAATAGAGCGCTTTGCAGATAGCTCAAACCTGTTTGTTGCTTGCTTTAAAGTGATGTGACCTTTTCTGGCTTCTCTGGAGGAAGAAGGGGTTGTGAAAGTACTCCCCTAAATTTTACAAGCGTTGTCTGGAGTCTTCACCTAGGAGAGCTGTCTGTGAGATTTACTGCAATGACTGGAGAGTTGGTGGTAGATGATGCAAGATTAATATTAAAAATTTTATAATTTTAGACTTATAGAGCAACTGAATCTGTCTTTGAAAAGTAAAGAAGCTATAATTCAACACCTTGAAGAGGAAAAGTCTCAGAGTGGATCTTGTGATGGGAACTTATCAGCAGAAAAAATCAGAGAACTTACCATTGCTTTGAGGCATGAAAAAGATAGTGAGATAGAGGTGAGGAAACTGATGGAACAGTTATACTTTGTAACTCTCATGTGGTCTAGGATTTTAAAGGTCTAAAAGGTCTTGTGCATGATGGTGTATGAGTAACAAGTCATTAAAAAAAATCCTACTCCACAGCTATTCAGTCCTGCTCCTTTCCATCCCCTAAACATTGTTTATATTGTGGTTTGGCAGTCAGTATTCATCCTTATTATCCATGCTTACTGTTCTTTCAATGAGAGATCATTTCCTGCAGACTTTATGCCTGTGTTTTATTATAGATACTGTGCAATTGCTTTATAGAAATAAGTGTATACATGTATGGGGGGTGTGCATATAAAAGCTAAATGTTAATAGATCTGTCAGTAGATGACATAGTATATATGACTGTATTATAATTTACAACTATAGAAGTTAAGAATGTGACTCGAGAATTTGTTTTTAGAGAATTTTCCCACTGTTATGGTCTAGAGAAAAAGCTTTGCTAAGGGAAATAAGTGTTTAAATAAAATCTCATGAAATAAAGTGAAAGAATAGCCTTTAGCTTACAGAAATTCCAAGAGTCAGTGGTTTATTTCACACCTCTTGAAGAAGAAGACAAGATATAATGGCAACTGAAAGGTAGAAGCAGGTCTTAAGGCTTGTTAGTTTTTTATCCCACAACCAATGGAAAAAAAAAAGGCAAATGAGGGAAAACTGGTAGAAGTAAGAAAGAAATCATGGAGGCCGTCAGGCTTCTGAGAAATTTTTATCCATTGTATTTTGAGACTTGAGGGTGATCCATTCTCGAGTACCAAAACACCTTTCTGTTGTTTCTGTCAAGAATAGACAAAAGGACAAATAGTTCAGTCATGAACTGCTTGTCCTTGTGTGATTAGTTGAATTAAAAGCTTGAGGTCTGGGTTTTATTACATCGAAATCAACTTGTCAGGAAAACCTACCCTAGTTTCACGAAAATACTTGTGTCAGGGTGAAAAAAAAGGGCCATCTTTAATCGTTTCAAAGGAGGTGGACAGACTGTATCATCCTTTTGGGGTATGGTACTGAAGAGAGAAATCGGAATACGTCTGCACAGCTCCATTTCTTTATATGATTACTCTTTAAAAACAACAAAAAAACCCTAAACCTGACTTCCCCAAAGAAAAGTCCTAATTAACATCTCCCATGATAAAAGCATCCTGCAGACATAGATAAGTCATGAAAGTAACACACAAAAAATCATTTTTATTACCTTGTAAAGCTGAGCTGTCCTGTCTCATTGAAGGGCGCTTCATACTGTGCCCCAGCAGACTTTCAGGAAGCACCTGATGCAAATATATTCATGCTAAAATGTTGAATGTCGTACAGTTCTGAGGTGTATATGAAGTTTGTTCCTTAAAGCTTTAAAGTTTATTTCACTTTAATGCTTAATGGGTTGCATTTGTGTTTAGAGAGTCAATTTACTTCACCGTAGCAACTGTTTTGTTCTTATAGGCCATTAGAATGGAGCTTAAAAATGAGAGAAATTCCTTTGAAAAAAAAATCCAGGTAAGTCTTAGTCTTGTTTCTGTATTTTTGGCCACTTAAAATGCATGTTGGGATTTCTTCTGTTATGCATTCATAGATACAGAGAGGCCTTGACTTGGAAAGAAGCAAAGCAGGTACTTTGGTAACTTTATTTTTTAAAGGGAGGTGACAGGAAGGGTCCCCTGTTTTCTGAAGCAATTTTCAGTAAGTGGATAGGCATACTCATCAAATACTGAAGCTGTATGGTTGATACTCTTGGCCAGCACATGAGATTTGGCTTCTTTAGCTGTATTCCAGGCATATCTTTAAGACGATGACTTGCATTTGGGACTATATTTAATACAAGTAATTTGAGTAATAAGATATAAGAACTCTGAGAGAATGTACTTCTTAATGTGCAGTTATAATATGTCTTAGTAGAAAGTTAATGCAACTTTGACATAATCTAATTTAGTCTCTTCAAGAAGAGCTGCAAGAGAGAGAAAATGAGCTTGCTGTTGAAAAGAAGAATGGTTTGAAAAGGGATAAAACCATCCAAGGGCTAACTGTTGCATTAAAAGCGAAGGAAAAAGAGGTATGACGTCTGCGATCTTGCTGGTTTTGTTGAACTATCACTGGCACGGGTGTGCATGTTGTGTGTGTCACAGGGATTGTTTGATCTCACTTGTAACTGTTTAGGAAGCTTCTAGTAGGTCCTAAATTGCTGCTGTCATGTCTGTAAGTACTTCTGTTTGTCACCTAGAGTTCTGTGTCTTTGACTGGAGGGGGTGGGGAAGATACTTAACTGATTCTTTGTCCCTTAAGAACTTAGAGGAAAAATGTTTTGAGTTGCACACTGCTTTTTCTCAGCTCTGAGCACCACTTAAAAGGTACAAGAAGTATTTTTTGTTGGTGAGTAAGTGGAGCTGTCAAAGAAAGGTAAAATAGTAGGTCAATGTCAGATGAAATTTGGATTTTATGGAAGAGTGGGAAACGTTTAACTTGAGTGATAGGTGGTCTAGTGAGTGCTGTATAAGCCGAGTTTCTTTATGTGAGATTTATTATGATGTATTTGATGTTTTTGTTCTTAAAAGTATTTGTTTTGTGTAGTTGGATGGATGGATAATGAGATGGTGGGATAGCTATTACTGAATCACCATCCCTTGGAAATAACTTTCTACATAGTGTTCATTTTACTTTACTTAAAGAATGAGGAACTTGGTTCTGAAATTGAAGATCTAAATGCTTCACTGACTAAGGCAAGAGAGGCAACTCACAAAGCACACATGCAAAAATTCAAGGTAAGAAGCAAGCAGTTAATGTTTTTTCTTCCCTGCAGCTCCATTTTCCATAATACCATACAGTAGATATAGCTTTATACGTTTGAAGGTAGAAGAGTGGAAAGTAGTTTGAAGTACTTTTTCGAATGCTTAATTTTCATATGAAACAAGTTTCCCCAAAACATTTCTGCTTAAATGGTTGAATCTTAAAATGTCAGATTTCTTTTCTTGTTTTTTCTTCTGTAACAACCAAGAAGGGAGGGAGAAATGTGTAAAAGCAAACGGGGGGAAAAAATGAAGACATACTTGTGGAGTTCAGATGATACTGAGTTTTCTTTATTGACTTAAGAATGTTTTGGTGGTTCTTCAAAAGTATGGTAACTGCACAGTCTTTCACATAAGCAGAATTGAACTAGGTATGAGAGACTTGTATTTCTTCATATAACGAATATGAAACCACTATCTATAAAATAGTGGAGTGTTGTGGAAATGTGATTTAGTAATGCTTTTGTGTGTGCAGAGGAGAGAACTTTATCATAATAATCTATGATTATAAAGGTCTTAATATGTCAGATGGGAGAAAGAAGTTTGATTTTAAAATAGACTGCATAATATTTACCAACTCATTTCAGAATGAAGTCTAGTAAAAGGTGGACTTGGAACTTTCAGTAATTAGTACTGATTAATGGCAATAATGACTCTTTCATTATGATGATTGTTCACCCACTTGGTCTCTTACCTCAGCAGGAATGGAAGAGGTTCCATATGCGTGCTTCCACGCTACACTCTGCTGCAGCTTTGTGACTGTATAGTTTTTTGATTTCAGTCTAACTGGAATAGTAGTGTTTAGTATCCAGAGCACCTCCATTTCTTGAAAAGCTACTTACTTGATTTAAGCCCAAATTTGTGTGCTGTATGGTAAAAAGTGTCATCCTGTGTCATCTTCAAGTCATTTTGGCCTGCGTGTGAACCTATAGCTTATGTTTGCTACTTAATACCACAGAAGTCCAGTGTTTTGAAATACTACTCTAATTTTAACTGTTTTATTTTTGAGCTTGATTATTTTTGAGGAGTTTTAGGTTTAAAAAGTATGCAACTAATTCTTCCTGTCTACAGAATCTATATTGCTCTTTCACAAACTGTGCAAGCCTTTCTCCTCATTACTCTGCTACTTAGCTGCAAACTTGAGTTGAAGGCAGCTTTCTGTGAGTAGAACTTCAAGGAGACCAGTTATAACAGTCTGTGATAAGGAAGAACAGAAATCAAGCTTGCTATTTCATATACTAAATATGTTTATGACTTGGTAACTACTTGTCCTAGTTTGGATTCAAATTGACCCCAAAGTAGAAAGCTTCATCTAATGAGAGCTTTGGGAACCAATAACATATGGTCTCATTTGCCTTATGGACTCCTTTGCAGATCAACCTTTATCTAATTCTCAGTCATCTCTAAGACTGTCTTATGCTGGATTGTCACTTTTGACATCAGATACTCAAGAAAATTTTCAGTGTAACGTTTGCCTGGTTCAGGTAACTGTGTTCAGGTAACTGTCATTTCACTTTTTTACCATAAGTTTGGTGTGATAGAAGCAACAGAAGTGAAGACTTGTAGGTTCTACAGATTACCCTTACAGACTTTGAATGCTGCTTTTATGTTTCAGGGTGCTGAGGATTATCAAGCTCTCTTGATAGAAAAAGAGACCCTCTTAGCAGAGCTGCGTTCAGAAAACCTTACAAAGGATGCTGAGAACCGTAAACTACAAAGGAGGATTAAAAAGGCCGATCAAGAGCTAAATGATTTGAATTTAGAAAGAGAGAAAATGGAGAAAGAGCTGGATGAAGCACAACTACAGAAGAGCAGAAGTGACAAAACTATTAATGTTATTATCACTTTTCCTTTATTTCATAAAGTTTTAAAATATTGTTTTTATATGTTACTAGCATGTCCTTTTCTAACAAATTTAAATTTTTAACTTGAAAGCTTTTTTAAAAAGAAAATGTTTTTGTCTGAAGTCAATGTTCAAAAGAATATGGCTGAGCAGATTGAGGAAAATTCTGGCACTTAGTCTGCACAGAAAAATATTTTTTATAACAAAACTCATTTTGGTAGCCTTAGCTAAGTCCTAGATAAAATGATTAACCTTTATCAGTGGTAAACGTTAACTATTGGTATTTAATTCTTGATGGTAGTCAGAACATGCATGACAATGTCTTATTTCTGCTGTATTTGCTGTGTTACATGTCTATATGTTGTCTTAAAAGAGTTAAAGTAGTGCACTTTAAGTTCTAAGACAATGCAGGGGTAAGCCGCTTGTTGTGACCTTAAGCCAAACTTCAGCTTGCTTTTTGCTAACATCGCTTGGTCACTGTAAAGGCTGTGTACTAATATCAGTTTTTGCTGATCCCCAAAGCACAGGATTAGTCAATCACAATTTGCTGTAAAAAAAAAAAAAAAAAAAAGTGCCTTTTATGTTTGTTAATTTTGCCTCCTTTTTATCTCTTTAACCTTGGTGTAAATGTCTGAGCTCTTCAGCTTCTAACATGCTCAGCTCATTCAACAAAGTGAAGGATCAGGTTTCTTGTTCTCATCCTTTCTTCAAAGGATGCACTTTCTGCTGAGTGCTTGACATAATGTACTTCTCACCTGTATGTCTTGTCATGTGGATTTTTCTGAAGTCTTACCATTGCTTCTCTTAGGGCAGCATCTGCATAATGAGTAGACTCCTGCCCAGTTGCACAGGCCGGTACCCTTCACTTAGGGATTAGTCTCTTACTATATTTAATAACATAAAAGATGAAGTGAGGTTGTATTTCTTCACTTAATATTTTGATGTATTAATTAAACAAGCACCTCATGAAACAAAGCACATAGACGTGGAAATTGCAGCACTGCAATATTACATAAAACCAGTAGAGGGATCTCTTTACCTACAAACAAATAAGGTCCCTTCCTCCCCTACCTTCCCCCTGCGGTTATTTAACTTACCGTTTTCGTTGATTGTCAACTGTGGTTAGGCTGCCGTCACACAGTCTCTATCTTTGCTGTGCTTTGAAATTTCTTCTGGGTGTTGAGGTTAAGGGGAGAAAGAACAGATAGCTCCTGTCAGTAAAACAGCCACAAAGAACATATTTTATTGATTTAAAGTATTTTATCTTTAACTGTCTACTCTATTCAGAGCCTTTTTTCATCTTTCAGGGGAGCTAGAATATAAATCTTTATAGGAAAGGCAGGAAAAATAGGACTGAGTAGGGATTTGCCAGGGGATTCAAAGTTGCTTGTACTACAGAAGCCTATTTGACTCCATTATGTCCAAGTTTTTCATGTAAATGACTAGTTCCTTGGGGAAAAGCATTCCTGCCAAAAGATGAGCAGTCTTTTAAAAATTATATCCCTAACCTGTTTCCTATTCCTTGCAGAACGGCTGTTTCAATTTCGGAGTTGCTAGTACATTTAGATATAGCAACCCTGCCTGTGAAATGTTGCCCATTAAGTAGTAGATATGTGGGAGTAAAAAAATATGCTGTGATATTTTGCTCCCTGACAAATAGAAAACCACTTCAGTCATCTGATGCAAAATTCTTATGAGACATCCCTAAAACTCCTATCCTATTTATTCTCTGAGTTACCTACTTACCAGTGTTTCTGCTCTGTTAGGATGGAGCTAGCACAGGTGTGTCTAAACTGTAGAAATTGCCATTGACATCTGTAATGAACTGCTGTCTTAACTCTTCCCTCACTCCCAGGGAAGGTTTCAAAGACTTTTCCTATTCCGTTGTTGGGGTAATCTCATTTTTTTTGCATATATCTCTCTGGCAAATGAGCACACACAAAACCTTAGAGAGCCAGAAGAGGTACTTCTGCCCTGGTGAAAGCCACTTTCTCTGGAGCTGATTAGTCATTACTGTCCTTGGATGGAAGAAGGTTAAACTAAGTTAATTAAGACTGCTAAATGTGACCTGCTCATCCAAATCAGACCAAACTACTGCCCAGTAGCAGGAAGCTTTTGCAGCAACACATATTCTGGAGTGCTCTCCCTGCCTAAGGCTGGGTAAGTGCCTTGCCTTTTTATGGAGTCAACTTCAAAAGCAAAAACTTTCAGGTCAGTGCTTTCCAGCAGCTGCTGTTAGGCAGTAGCTCAGTGTCATTTTAAGCTCTCTGAAATAACCTTTGGGCATACATTCTCACAACTGATGAGCAATAACCATCAACACACCCTTATGCTGCTTTCCTTGGCCATGTTGCTGTGTCTGTAACAGCTCAGTATTTCTTCATCAAAGAGTTTGTTCAAGCTCAGATCATTTAAACACAAAACCGTTCTCTCTCTCCAGATCTAAATGCAGACAATTAGAGCATATTTACTTGCTTGTTGTTCGTAGTTGATCACTTGATTGGGGGAAATGCAGAATAACTCATTAGGTAGACTTTATTACCTAGTCTTCCTACTTGCAGCTTAGCCTGAGAGGGAGGTTTTGGAGCCTCATGACTTAATTATTCACCAACCTGTTTCCCATCTGACAAGGAGGGGGAGGCATCTGCTCCAGTCTTTGACATTATACTGCTTCGCGTTCATTTTTCTTAGTTCAACTCTCATTAATCATAGAAAAGTCTCTCGGGGAAAAAGGTTGGCAGAAGGAATAGTGAGGTTTATGATCTGAGAACCATAGGTACTCTATTATCCTTGCAGCTCAACGTATAGAAACCAATAGATTTTCTCCCAGACAATTTGAGTGGTCAATGAGTTCAAGCAACCTGCTGTGGTGATGGATAGTTTTGTGCGTTAGGAATTCTGCGTTATGCAAAGAAACTTAACTTTCAATCTCAACTCTGACTTGTTTGGGAAGGATTTAAGGGAACTATGTGGGCAGAATTAGTGGAGATGAACTCGAACTACAAGTCTCTCACAGGCTTTTCTTTTTCTGTTTTCTGCAATAGGGTGTGTTGTCAGTCCAGCTCTTTCCCTAAGCCTAGCCTTAATATTTGTGTTGTTTTAAAGGCAGAAGCTTGGTCTCTCTACCTGACAAGTGTTGTATGCTGAGACTAGGTCATAAGGGGTGTAGTACTGTTATTGCAACAGCATGCTTCCAGCTGGGCATGCCTGCATCTTCTCTTAAATCTGTTTATGGTTTTTATAAAAAGAAGCCACGGAGTATTGGTCACTGAAGTTACAGTACAGATCATGAGCGTTCCTTTGAATTTCGGTTACCTAGTAGTGATACAATAGCACAAAAACAATGCAAAAATAGAAAAGAGTGAACTTTGCAGTGCATCATGAAAATCATAATGCTGCAGTTAGTCCTTTACTTCCCCTTCAAGTGTTGTTGTGATGCGACCCACTTGAAGACTTGCATAGCTCGAAGCCAAAAGGCTCAGTGGTTATGAGATGTTACACAACTTCCAAAAGAATTGCTCTGTGCTGCAGTCTGTGGTTTTAGTTAGTAATTAATAGAAATAGAAGCACATTTGAGACTTTGCACGTATACACATTTGGACTTGGTTTTGCAGTTCCTCATTTTTGTTTGGCAAACAGGTAGTCCTTGTGGTCATGAAAAAAATACCTTTGTTGATTTGCAGAACCGAGGGTGTAAGCTTACCCGTTCTGTGAAACTAAACAACATTTGATGAGTTTTTTGGGGGAGCTATTAGCGATGCCTTAGCTGATTCCTGGTAATGAAGCTAAGATTAAGCAAGTAAACCAAAAGGCTTCGCAAATGACAATTTGTGTTTAATGTGCAAAATAAACAGAAATAAAACTGCAGCAGTAAAGTGATGTTAAAGATTTGATGTGAACCTGCATGAAGCAAGGTAATTAAGTCAAGAAAAGGACATAAAACAGTTTGTAAAAAGAATGCAATTAAAGTGTCACTAGTACTATTTCCCTGTACTTAGAATAAGAAACAACTATTGAATTTTAAATCCCAGCGGAGGTAAATAGAAAGTTTATAGGTGACTACCATATGTGCAAAGTATTTAAAGGGCTTATGGTACCTCACAAATGGGCCCTTTTTGGAAATAAAAGGAAAACATTTATTTGATGATGTAGGCTGTGTTACCCAATTCTTTGGGTCTGAGGAGTTTAGATAATACAAAGGCTTCTGTAAGTTTTAGTTGTTTAATTTTAAGCAACAGTGCCTTTGTAAAAGGTTTCTGCTTTGCTTTTACCACACTGTCCTTGCAGTAAATGTCCTAGATCATCTTGAAAAATAAAAATTCTTAGAAAATGAAGCTGTGTATGTACAAGCTATGTATTTTTCAGTTTGAAACTTCCAACAGATCAGCAAAAAAGTTGGAAGTGACGCAAAGGGTGGTAGTGGGAGAGAAGCTGAAATGGTAGAACGTTATCGGAGCCTTATTTAGCTTTTCCACTGCGCTGTGTGCCTGCACGTTTCCACTCTGTAACTGGAAACTGGCTATTAATAACATGCTAATAATTTCACCTATATTTTCATTGATTTTTTTCAATGATTTTCCCAGTTAGTAGTAAAATGTAAAGAATAAGAGCTATTTGATGTTACTGAAGGGAACCGAAAGTTCGGATGGCAATATTTCGATTGAAATAGGAGCGCCTGTAGGAACATAGATGAGAAAACTGTAATTATGTCCACCGTCAAGTGTGTGACTTGCAAATTAGGAGATACTACTTTTACATCACAGTAGTCCATGTTGATCCCAACAGATAGCAGGGTCCTTTGGACTTGCTACTGAATCAGCTTATTGAAAGAGATTTCTATCTTCAAAGCAAAATGGACAATAAGCGTGTGTTTACTGCTAGCTGTGTTGTTTCCACATCTTAATTATCTAATCTTGAAGCTGCAGAAAAGAAGAGCAAATGACAAACCATTTTTTTCCTATTTCTAGCGATGGATGAAACTGACTCAGAAGTTTGTTTTGACAGTGGCAGCGTGATATTTCTAACAGCCTTGAAGTCCAGTCATTCTTTATGAAAAGCATGTGAACGATAACAGTTTAGATTTTTAGAAAGCAATACTGACACCTTATCTAAAAGTTTTCTTTAATTATAATCACTGATACTAAGAGAAAGATACTGGCTTAAATACATTCTCCGGACTATTTGGTGATGTGCGTAATCTAAAGTAATGGAAAGTTAAGCTATTAATGTGGCTTGTCAATCTTAAACATTTTTAAAGTTGATTTGCTAATTATTCAGTTTCATTTTTTGTAGGACCTTAGAAATCAACTAGAGAAATTACACGGTGAAATGACTGAGAAAGAAAAAGCAGTTGAACATTACAATATTCTTTTGAGTGAAAGCAATCAGAAGTTGCAGAGCCAAGAACTAGTTATCAAGCAGCTAACAGACAGTGTCAATCAAAAGGATCTATTGCTTCAGGTGGGTAGAATTGAGTTGAAATTAAAAAATGAAAAGTTATAATTTGATTTTGCATGAGGAATGATTACAAAATCCCATTTGTATTTGGAATTACCGTTGATTTTGATGGTAATCCTTCACTTCTTATAATGCTGTATTTGCAGAACAGACCTAATTTTAGAGATCTGTGGTGTTAAAAAGATTTTTTTGTTAAGGCTTTATTAAGCACTTGTACAAAGGGGAGAAAAAAGCTTTACTAATGCTTATGTAGGTTTTTCACTGATGTGTTAGGGTACTTCAAAAGCTCTGAAGTGCCTATGATTTACAGTTTGTTGTGCAGAAACTAGAAATTGAGGAATAGACATAGACAGTGAAATATTTTCTCCCTCTCTCTCTCCCTTTTTTCCCTTTTTTTTTTTTTTAATGAAAATGAGCACGTTCAAAACAAGGCATGTGAGAAGGGAGCTGTCTGAATCTTTAAAGAACCCCTGCTTCAAATATTTTGCAGCTGGAGGTATAATCCTGAAAAGTACTGGTGGTATTCAGCCAGCAAAGCAAAGACAAATAGCTGAGGTTGCTGTGTACATGGAGACCAAAGTGTATTCCTTGACTTAATGCATAAACACCACTAAGTTTTCAGATGTAATCAGATTTTTTTTTTTTCTTTTAAATATTTAAATGATTGGGATAGGTCCCCAAAGCTTTTGTTTGGTTTTTTTTTTTTTTTTTTTTTTTTTTGTTTTGTTTCTGTTTTGGTATGCTGAGCTTCTCTTTTGTGAGGTTTGTAAAGAATGTTTGGACATTTCCTGAGTTTTGCTTGCGTACTATTTTGCAGTATAACAGCAGGATAAATTTTGCAAAACCATATCGTTTTCTTTTGTTAGAACTTTGATGAAACAATTAAAGAAAAGGATGGAGAATTGCAGGAGCTGCTGAAGAAGAACAAGAGCCTTCTAAGAGCCAATGAAGAACTTGAACTGAAAAATGAGGGTTTAGTAAAGGACAAATGTGCTGTACAGTCACAGTCAATCATCAGGATAGTCAGAGAGTTAGAGGTGAGTTTGATGGAACTGTGATCATTTTCAGATAAATACTTTGACTTTAAATTAATGAGAATTTTCCCTTTGACTTCAAACTTGCAGATTCACACGCTTTGTAAATCATCCATCTAGCAAGGGGCAGTTTTTCCTTCAGATCAGTACCATCTTAAAATGTTCTTAATATTAAAACTATAACAATGACTTTATTAATAAGAGTTATATTTTTAGGTCACTTGAAATGTTATAAAAGCATATGATTGTGGTGGTTTAATCTGGCATCAAAAGCGTACGTAGTATTGTATGCTGATGAGTTTATATGGCATCACTAAAAACTTCACTCGGTGAAAGTGCATGAAATACTTTGCCTGCTGTAAAGATGTAGAGTTTAGTGGCCATTATGGCAGATGTACTTCCCTGAATGAGAGGGTATCTGCACGTGGAGAGCGTTGTAGAGGAAGGTTTGTGAGCTTCTAATAGATAAGGGGAATGATTGCACCAAGCTAGTGACCGCAAGAGATATGGGTAGGAGCAAAGATGTGTTTAGAACATTAAAAAAATACCTTAAAGCAAGAGGAGAATGAATGGAGATGGTATAGAAATATATATATATATTAAAAAAAAATGAATAATACACACCAATTATTTCATTTGGTGCCATAAATTGAGAAGAATTTTAGGTGCCTGAAATGTGAGGTCAGAATTTGAAGTCTCAAAATGTAGAGTTAGTTACTGTTTTTTTTCTCTTCTGCTGTTGTGCTAGCCAAAGAAAAAAAAGAAAAAAGATCAAGTGCCAGTGGGAAGTTTTGATTGCTTGCTGATCTATCAGTGCATTTATTATTACTGTGTACAGATTACTGGACAAATAAGCTGCTTTTGGAGATATATTACATTTCTTGTCTTTTTTTTTTTCTGTTGTTTGCAGTACGGTCTGTTAAGATTTCCAAAAGCAAAATAACAAGAATTAGACTAGTACCTCCTAGTGGAGGGGAAAGCTATTTAATTTCTTTAATTATGTATCAGTCATTAAAAAGATTTTCTCAAGGATATTTCAGATAAAGCCAATGACAAAGGAAACATAAGTACTGTATCTACTGTAACAATCTGAACACACTGGCGATGAGATGTTTAATATGTTACGAACACTATTATTAAACAAGGTAGGTGTAAGCACAGTTTGAGACACAGGTGTTACTTGGCAAGCTAAGAGCAAAGGAGCCTCATCGCTGCTTGCCAGGGTACCAGTGCAGAGTATGCTGAAGTGCAGATGGATATGCAGACTGAGAAAATGAAGTCTGGGAAAGGCTAGGTAGAAATTTTACCTCTGTAAAACAAACCGCAGTGCATGCACATAACTTGTGTCATGAAGGGACCTAAGGCTGATGGAAAGTCATACAGAATTAATGAAAATCCAACACTAACTTTGCTCTGTGCATGCCACTTCTGATACAGGTGCCTAACCAGGAGAGAGAACAGTGGCAAGTGAAGCCATGCATGGTAATGACCCAGTACCCACCTTCTAATCACAATCTATTCTCTGTTGCTGGTTCACTTAGTGATTGTGAACAATACCTAATCACAATCCATTGTCCTCTCAGCTCAACCTCTGTAAGATATCACCTCTGTGAACCTATTTCAGCATATTAATCATAAGTTTTTGGACACAGATCATCCAGAGCCATGCTCTTATTGGCTGCCTTGGGCTCTTTGATGACTTTGCAGTGCTGCACCAACTCTCAACAAATGCACAGCTGGATCCTCCCCACCAGAGAGAACAGAAACCAAGCTCTTCTGGCCTCACTGATCTCTAAAGTTGAAGAAACTGAATTGAGAGATGCAGAACTTTCTCTCTTTCATCATACCTTTTAACTCTATTTTAATGTAATGATAAATTTTAAAGCAACCAACATCCAAAGCTCTGCTGGGTGCCTCGACCAGGCCAGGGATGATAAATGACAGTTTCTAATTAAAGTTTGGATTCTTGAGCCACTGTCATGGGCTAGAGAGAAAGAAAGGGAGTGTGCAAAAGCACTGATGATTAGGTTAGTCATGCAACTGCTGACTCTGGTATCTGTGAAGCCCTGGAATTAAATATTTTTTTACAGCTAAGGAATTTAGAAGCGCAGTGGACTCGATACAATTTTGAAGACTTTATCTGGTTTTGTGCTTAATGCTCTTCTCTCACCACCAACACTCCTTTACTTACAAAGCTCTTCTTGTTGGAACATTTGTTAGGCAAATATGTTTCTAGCAGTGGTTTAGACCTTTGCAGTTCATTTTAATACTGAGAAAAGCAGATAAATTGAGAAAGGTGCCTCTTGCTTGGTCCTTTAGCTATGCTTCTGGCTTCTGTTATGTTGCACATATAACCTTGCAGTAAGGGGCCACAGTGATGTGAGTTTTAATTCTAAATTGACTTCTCTAAGTGCACAAAAAGTCCTTGGATTTGCTGTAATATCTTTCCTTAACGTCTTTTTCTGAGAAGGGGAGCTTATACACCACTTGAGGGTGGAGTAGGAAATGAGGTTGGCTGCTGCATTGCAAGGCAAATCTGATGTTTCTGCAAACACGCCACACTTGGTAATTCCTGCACGGTCAGCATATTGCTTGACTCTAGTTTTAATTACTCCAGTATTTAGGGAGTTAATACCGTGCAATCAGGGGATTGAAAAATACTGTGTGCATACAGTTGCGATGTACGTTTGCTGCAGTTGGAGAAATTATAGCCAAAGCCTGAAAGTCATTGATGTAGCCAGAGCATTGCACTTGTTGGGTGTCCTGACAGCTGGAATTGGTGCAATTGTTGGGATACTGGAGCTGTGTTGTAGCTGCTGGAACTGATGCAATGTGCATATTGTTGCCAAGTCATTGTGATTTTGGAAAGCGAGGTAGTTAATTTTTTTTATACGAGTGTCCTGTCTATTAATTGGCAATTAGTGCACTGTAGTTGTTGCTTTCAGTCTTTTAAAATTGATGTTGTGAACTGGGAGGTAGTTCAGCTTCTGATCTGATGAGATTAGCTTACAAATGAAAAGAGTGAACATTTTTGTCAGTATCCATGTCTTCACACACTTCAACTGTGTTGCTTTTTACCTCTTCCTCTGAAAGTGGCCTGGTGAGGGGAATGGATGGGGTTGGTGCCTCTCTCCAGTCACTTACCAGCAGAAATTTCATCCTACAGGAGTTACCCTGATGAAGTGACATTTGAAGATCTGTTTATACTCCAGTAGGTTTGCCTTACATCGCAGCAAGAAGGGCCGTAAGTTCCTCAGAGCCATCAGCTTTTTGACATTTTCCGTGTTGAGATGACGACGTCTGAAAGTCCCCAGCAGTCTTTAGCTACAGCCATTTCCATCTTTAGATACCTGACTCACTGGCCTGTAGCAATTTTGATCTTACTAGCGATCGTTTCATTTATGGTGGACCATCCACGCAGTTCACTGCAAGGTTAGAAGAAATGACCAAATGGTGACACTGATGGATGGAGGGATGAAGCAGTGGCGGGGTGTAGGTTATGGCCTTCTCGCAGCCATCCATCCCCCAACCTTCAGAGGTTTTGAAATGATCCCAGCGCCTGTTGCAAGGAAGGGAGGGTTCAGTGAGGCAAACAGTTATTTTTGTGACTTTGCCAGGAAGTTACTTATTGTGGATTCATAAACCTTCTACTTTCATTGCTTACAATTTGAGAAACCTTTTAATGAAAATAAGTTATGTTTTCTACCACTGCTGCTTAGCAATAGTATTTCAGATTTAAATATAGACTTTAATGTATTAGATTGCCTGCTTTCACGGGAATATAAATCTTTCACTGCAATATGGTCCTGGATGTCTTGCAGCTATCTCTTCTAACACATTTTCCCTCACACCATGTGTCAAGAGGTTTAATGTTTCATTAACTCCCACAGCATTATGGTCTATGTAAGTTACAGAGCTGCCTTATGTTTTGTGTACCTTTGGGGAGTTGATTGGAATAATTCACTCCTACGCTTTATTTAGAAGTGACAGTAATAATGTACCAAAAAAAACTTAATGCTGTATCTTTTCATCCTTATTATTCATGAAAGATTCTGAAAAATCATGAACAATGCTTCGTGATTTTGCTAACCTCTATCTAGCTAGTTGAATTTAGGGTTTGTAAGAATTTACCTATAGCCTCTGACATTTGGAATTAGGAAACATCTCACGAATCCCATAACGGAGAAAAATAGAGTTGGGAGGGTTTCATGAGGTTACGCGGAGTTTGGTGTAAATATAGAACTAAATTAACATGTGAATTTTGAAAGAAATGTAAGAGAAGGAGCACGGTTCTGTGTAACACCACTTTGCTAATACAGCACTCGCAGACCCTGAACAATTGGTGACAACCGTTATCTAATTTGTGTACCGTAAACTCTTCAGAGTGACATTACTTCGCCAGTGCTTCAGAAGGAGCTTTTAATTAGGATACAGTTCTGTAGTGACTTCAGTAATAATTGCAAGGCTTATATCAGACATATGGAAGAGTTCACCAGAACTTTTAACAGACTGTTAACCAACTAAATTAAGTCAGAAGAGTTATTTCTTTCTGTTGCTTTCTGTGTCACTGATCAGTGTTGTTGTCAGTGATCAAACTTTTTTTCCAAATTAAATCGCAATCTGTGTATTTTATGTCTAGTGACTGTTCTGAAAAGGCTGAGATTCCAACATGGTGAAGAGTCCTTAGCTCAGCCTGTAAGATTTACTTTTTGTACAATTTTTTCCTTAAGAGATTTTTTTATTAATGGACTCTGGATCACCTGTCTCAGACAGTTTGCCCTTGTGTTTCTCAGCACTCAGTCAGTAGAAATCATTGCTGTGTGCTTCCTCTCTGCTCATCGTGATAATAAACTTGATATTATTCATATATAAAACAGTATTTAATGTATAAACTGCACCAGAACCAGGAAGCATTTGTTAGAGTACAGCTACTGCTCAGGATAATGGCAGCAGAACATGATGACTGCATGTCAAGGCAAGGTCCCTGCTTCAAGGAGTCTGCAGGGTTAAGTGGTAGGAGCTGCTCTGTCGGCGGTAAGATCTGGTATGCAGATTATCTCAACGGAAGTAATTTGATCAAAACTTGATTACATTTGCAAAATATTATTTAACATGTTTGCTAGCACACTGAAGTACGTGCGTAAATAATTAAAAGTAAACAACAGTTGTCCTTGCTTTTGTACTGTTTACTTTGCAGAATACTGAATTTTTCAAATTAACAGTGTTTGCATCGTTAGTGTGAATTAACGAGATTCTACTATAGCTGATTTTTTGTTGCAATTCCTGGCTTAGCAACTGCAATTGGAGTAATAACAGCTGCTTAAAACTCCTGGGTGTAGATTTCTTCCCTGTTAATGATCTGTTCACTAATGATTTAGTATCTCTCGAGAGTTTAGTTTCCAGTCTTGAGGTTGTAATATGGAGAAGACAGAATTACCTCTCATTCTTGTTCTCTAGAGTTATCGTGTCATGCTAGAGCCATACATATCCCCACTAGCTGGGGTGCTTTTTTGTTCATTCTTTCAGTTTTCAGTCCAAAAGGGAAACAGAGAAGCAACAAGGCCCATTCTTCTCAGAGACAGAAGATACTGCGCCTGACATGAATACATCTAAATTAGATATAAATATCCCAGATATTTTCTCTTCTGAGCTGGCTGGTATCTTAGATGTTTTTATGCAATAAGTGCAAGCTCCTTTAAATAGCTGCATTTTTTGCCTCCTGCTGAAAAAGTGGCTGAGTGGTTGTTTTGGATTGAAAAAAGCAGGTATTTCCTGAACAAGTAGCAGATTTCCTGAGCAAGAGCCTGGATTTATTCTAATAGTGATATACCTTCCGTAAGCAAGGCTGCAGGTAAATGATTTCCTTTGCACAAGCAGAGAAAGCAGCTTGTAGTGACCCAGCTGGGTGTTCAGAAAGCGGACGCAATGAGCACGTATCTGACGTGTCCATCCTTGGGCAGCTCAGTGCAATCCTTTTTGGTCAGAAATGGAACAGAATTTGCAGAAACCCCAACCCCAAAAAAGCCAATTTTATCCAGAATATGGAGAGGGTGTTAGGCTGATGTTTTAAAATGTGCACTTGGAGCTGGGGCTTCTCTACTTGCCTTTCCCTTCCCCTATGGTAACCAGCTGCCAGCGTGTTCCTGGCTTGCTGAGCTGTAAATTTAGGATGTGAAGATGCTGGGGGAAAAAGGATTTTAGGCTGTCAGAAAAATGATGCACCAGTATTTCAATATGTAACTCGCTTATGGTAGGTAAATAGCAAAATGCTATTAGCTTCCTGTAATAACGGATGATTTAAGTATCATGAATAGTTTCCAGATTCACATGAGGCTATTGAGGTGGGCACTCCTCATTAGTGACTTTTGAATTTCTCCTTTCAGCTTTTCTCCTTTGCGTGTCTGCACGTAGTTGTACCCAGGCAGTCTGAAAATTACGCTGTTGCATGTTTACTATTTTCTTTTTTCCATTTAGGAAAAGAAAGAATCTGAATATGAAAAGCTGATACTTGCTTTGAAAAAGGAGCAAAATATTTATTCTACACTAGTGAAGACCTTTAAAGAATCTGATAGGTAAGTACTTCTGTTTTGGTGGAAAATCTAAACTCAAAGGGCCAAAGTTGGAAGTAATGAAAAATAGTGTAGCTTAACAGGAGTAGTCATTATTTTGTACAGGCCAATTGTTAATGAAGCATAAACTAGCTGTAAAAAAATAGAAATATTTTTTCCACTCTCCTTAAAATAGAAATATTTTTTGTAATTAAGGTTGTGTTATCTCAATTACCTAAATGCTTCTGAAAGTATTTCTCTTTGGATTGGACTCTCAGCTCAGCCAGATGTCTATTTATGTCCCAAAGAAAACAGCCAGATTTTCAGAGGAGGTAGTTGTCCTGTGTTGGACTAGAGGGGAAAAATCAAATCACAGTGCAATGTTTGGTGTGGGACTGATTTGCCTTAGTTTACTTATTCTAAAATACAGATAATGATTATTTTTCAAAGTGGCACTTTGATGATTTTGATGTAAACATATTCAAGAATATAATCAAGGAAGCTTTTGGAGAAGTTAAAACAGAATAATTGAAATTTTCATAGGATATTTTCAATGCAAAGCATTCAAAAGCATATTAAACTTTTCAGCCTTTTAAAATTAAAACACAATATTGTAGAAAGAAACCGCAGGCCTACTTAGTGTCCTACTATTGCATGGCAGTCAAGGAGATGTGTGAAATAAAGAAAATTCTTAGCCTTTGGGTAACAATCTTATTGGTTTTAGTAAAATGTGGTTTTACTGTTACAATTACAAATATTTTGATTAGGTATTTGACGAATTTGGGAGACGTCTCCTAACTCTTCCTGCCTGAAGGCTTGTACCTGCCAGCTTAGTGGGAAGACGTTTGTATTTGCAGTCAGGGTATAGACCCCTGTAGTTTGAATGCCAGCGAGTACTGCTAAAGTAGATGAGATCTCGTATTTGAATTAAGCGCATTAATAGTAATGCCATCCTGTGCTTGGCCACAGCTCAGCAGCTGATAATAGAATCTTTTTCATTAGAAATAGTGATAGAAGTCAGATTAGGGAGATTATTTCTTATCTTGAGGAAAAGAGCACTGCCTTTTGTGGCTGGTTTCTGTTGAACAATCAGCCAATGAAGGAAGAAGCCAGTTTAAGCATTTCATACAGAGGGTGCCCTGCCACTGCAACACAGTCTGTGGGTAAGGGGGGTTGTGGTGGTGCTGTGTGGTGGTGCTGTGTTGTAATGACAACACCAAGTAACAGCTCTGCTACCAGCTTTTCTTAGGATATCTTTCAAATGCAGAAAATTATAATTGTAGTTGACTGTGCAACTTGAATGGGTATTTTTCAAAATAAACTACATCATGTCAGCACCAAGACATTTTTTTGTCTCTCCAAGCAGAGAATTGATGCTTTTTCTTATAAAACCTTTAGCGCAGGAAAAGGAGAAAAAGCTTACTTAGCTTTTAGTAATGTGGTGGTTTGTTTTTCTTCTTAATTTTTGCTGAGCGTTTAAGAGAGTTCTCTCTTCAAAGATATTCCTGAGCCAGGGAAAGCTGGTTAAAGCAATGGTTTCTTGTGCAAAAAACCCCAACAACAGCACACTTGTCAGAAGACAGACTGAGAGTCTTTTCATATATGCTGCCTTTTAATTAATGCATTTCTACAATATGCTCTTCTCATGCAAGTATGATATACTGTCTGCTTCTGTGTAGTCTCCTGTAAGACAGATTTGAATTTTGTTTGAAAGATTCCTGGATTGTCAGACATTTCCCTGTAGTGGATTGGAAATTCTACAGCAGCTTAATTTATCTTAAAGTACTGAGCTTTGGAGTGAATTAAATGTCAAAATAAATAATACAATGGGTTCAGTAACACCTTGTTATTTTTTATTAAATCCAGTTTATTTCATACTACTACAGTTTCAGTTTTTAGTGTACTTAAGTCTTTTTATGGACTGATCATAACTGTGCTGTCGATGCTGTTGAAGGGTAATGGGGAAGATCTAGCAGGGGACAGCTGGATGTGCTGACGCTGTGAGAACTAGGAGGCAGTGACTGATGGTAAAGTAAGCACTTCAGTGGCTACGTTGAAAAAAAGCTGCTTAAAGAATTAATTCATGTTGACAAATTGTCATTTTTATGTTTTGGAATTTATACTCAGTTGTGATAATTGACACAATTTCAACTTGAAAGGTCGTTTTACAGATTGTTGGCTACCTGAAGAATTAAAATAGTTGGATTGTGCCTGGATCATATTTTCAATGAAACGTGATTTTTTTACTTTTTTTTTTTTAGTGGAGCATTATATTGTATAGCATAGTTCTGTAGCAAGGGAACAAAGTTTCCATGGTCACCATATAATGGAATACACAGAAGTTAGTCGTTTTGGTTTTCCTTAAAAGAAGTACACAGAAATTGGCCAGTAGAATATATCTGTCATGTTTAAGGTGAAACAATCTGCATAGTTCAAAGCAGCAAGGAAAGGTTTAGCCTCATTTATATATATATATATATATATATATATTTCTGTTTTTCTCCTTTTTCCATAGTTTAAATAGCTTGCAAACGGAGTTAAACAACGTCTTCATGTTACGCAAACAACTAGAAGAAGACATTCTGGCTAATCGGAATCTGCAGAAGATCTTAGAAGATCAGATTAAGGATGTCAAAAACCGACAAGGTCTGTATACATGTGCACACCATCCCTTTTCATGGTCTCCTTGCACAAAAGAAAACTGGTTTTACTATAGCCAGTTTGCTGTGATGGAGAAGAAATGTTTGAAGGTAGATAAAGGTGTGAAAAGGTGTCTTCTCGGCCTTCTGTACTGCAAATTATTTGAGGGATTTGTAACAGAATGTCTTTGAGCAATCAGGGCATATACAGAGGCACAGGTTTTCTCTTTCCTTGCAGCAAATGTTAGTAATTCTATGGCAATTCTACTGCAGTGATCCTTTCAAGCTGCCTACAATTTTGTACCCGTAGAATTTACTGTTTTTCTGCAGAAATCAGATTTCTGACTTTGAATAAATCTGTGGCCATGGGATCACTTTCTGTCCATGGAATTTAATTATTTTGCAATCCTTCGATAAAGAACTTTTGTCTCAGGAAATTGCTAGACTCCTCCTAACACAAGAAGTATTTCCAGGGAAGAAAAAAGTAGTTGGTAGTTTTGTTATTTTGTAGTTTATTCAGAAATAGTGGGGCTTTTAAATATAACTTTTTTTTTGTTGTTATACTTCTTTGAAGGTGTTTTTAATATATACTTAAATAGAGCAATGAATGATGTAAGTGGACATTGTTAAAGATAGTTCACTGCATGTGTACAGACACATCTGTTTTACTCTGTAGGGGATATAGAAAAAACAATAAAGCCTGTTCACTTACCTTTCACTTAAAGTTTCAATTTTGGCATCATTCCCTTCACAGCTTTGATAAATTACAAAAGGTAAGCTTTCAGAATTTCTGACCTCAAAAGTAAAGAGGTGATGAACAACCAGGGGAAGTCAAAGGCACCTGTGGGCTCTCCTGGGTCCAGTTGTCAAAAGCAGTTGAGCTGTACGTGAGGCTGTTAGGGAGGAAGACTCTGAAAATCAGTAATTATTTGTGAAGCTTTGAGTCCTTGCAGCTGCCATGGGATCGGTGTCAGAGTGGGGAGCAGAATTTGGATGTCTCTGTCGTAATTTAGATATGCTTTCTCACTATGTAATAAAATAATACAGATATATAGAATAATACAGAATTAATTGTCTGTGTTGCAAATGAACAGGTGTTTATTGAAATGTAACAAACCATTCATATGGCTGTAGAGGAAATGAACAAGTATTTTCAATTCCATTAATTTTCAATTATTTTGAGCCAAAAGCAAAATAAATTCCTTAACTTTATATAACCTGGCTTTTTGCATTGAGGCTTTGAGTTTGTTTTCATAAAAATATGGTTAGAATAACTATTGTTGCCTTACTTATCCTTCCCAAAAATTATTTCTAATTGCAATGCTAAATATGCAAATTATAATGCAGAATTACATTCACGACTCACGCTGATAACAACGGAAAATACAGCATGTCCAAGCGTCAGAAGCACAAAGAAATGTAAGGACAGAATTTGCTCAGTTGAACAGAAAGCTTATTTTGGGGAATGAAACATTTTAACTGGCCTCCCTGGGATTTACTAGTAGGCACTTATTTGGAAAGTCTTGTCTTTGCATTTTATGTTTTGTCTTCCTACAAACAAATAAGAGTTTCTGAAATAGTTTCTGTCATTGGTTATTTTGATAGATGAAACACTATCCTTCTGTGGAGATCAAACATCCTATATGAGTATTTGCTTAGGAGAGCAAGATCATTCAAACCTACAGATAGACCAGCTGTCTCTTGAAGAACTTAAGAAAAAGGTATTGATCTGTTTTATTATTTACTGGTTTTAATGGCTTAATTCTGCCTCATTTATAGTTTGTGCATCTCATGGAAAGAAGCATTGTCGTTATTTAGGTATGGCTTGGTAGTTCTGAAAGGATGTGATATTCTTATCTGTGTGGTTTGTGATCCACCTTTTATGAACTGTTTGTTCTTGTTACACAACATGAGCTTCAGAGTTAGATGAAACGTGGGTGGGTTGCTGCAAAGCTTTTATGCTAGTTAGCTGCATTCAAGTTTCAGGCTCAGTACCATGTTTTAGTCATCATGAAGTATACCACCTCCAAAGAAAAGTTTTCGTATTAAGTATTCAACAATGTGTACCTCATCTGCCTTTATTAATCATGAAGATGGTAGCGGTGTCTGTAATTTATTCTTCTGTATAGCACACTCTATCCAGGCTTTACAAATCATTTGATAAATAGGGCATGTTATAAAATAACCCTGAGGTAGGTTAATATTGTCTCCATTCTACATAAGGAGAACTGAAATTCACAGAAATTAAATGTGCAGGCAATTGTCAAACAATAAATCAGTACTGGAGTACAAAAACCTGTTCTCTTGATGCACCCTGTGCATTGATCTCCGATCAGTGCACCAGTTTATGATAAGGACCTGTGCTGAATACGATTGTTTGGGTGTGAACGTAAGTGAAGTTTCACCTTTCTCATGGCCAGCTGAACTGTAGGCAGGCGTTCAAAGTCTGGAGGTGGGTAATCCTACAGAAAGAAGCTTGCCTTACACTGAGCGGGTGTCAATAAAACAAACAAACAAACAACAGACTGTGTCTCAGTCCCATCCTGGGGTCCCATCCACATTTATCACTGAAAGTATTCCCTTTGGCATGTTCTGTGACACTCATCAGTAAAAGAAGTTTACAAACCATTTCTTACCTGAAAAAGGGTTTGTATGCCTGAATGCTGATCTGCTTTTTCCAAATATATTAATTTTTCTAATAAAAAGATTTCACTTTCTTCTGCAAACACTGCTTTCTTGATGTACTGCAAGTCCATGACACTAATATCTGTTTGAGAGTCTTGAACTTGCTTGTCCTCTCTGGTACAGATTTTATATTTGTGGAACTACTCAGCTTGGTAGTGTCTTACAAAGGGTGTTTGAGACACAAGAACAGAATGTTTCTGAATGTTACTATTGTCCTGTAATGGTGATTTCTGCTGCACCAAAGTGTTTCTTCTCAAATCAGCATGTTGTGAGGTGTCCTTGGGTTTCCTTTTGCTACTGAATTATGAAAATTGCTATTTTAACTTAATAACATGGCTGGAAACTAGTCTCCCAAGTTTAGATTTTTTGAAAACTGACTTAAAAATATGTGATCATGTTTTCATACATAGGGAGGTTGCCTCATGAGCGGATATAGAAGCCCTGGCTTTCCAGTTCTGCTGTGTAGATTTACCTGGAGATTTGTATATCATAATTTGTTTTTGTACTAGTATGGATGTTACCAGTTTTGTTTGTTCTTCCTTGGGTTGTTCAGGTTACTGATCTTCTCTTGATGGTTAAGGATCTGCAGTCAATTAATCAAGAACTTAAGAAAAAACAGCTCGGACTCAGTACAACAGATCCTCAAGGGAAGGAAGCACTAAAAATACTAAACCAGAGTAAGGTAGGTTTTCTGTGTTAAAATAGTGAATCCGACTCTCACATCTAATATACCTTGTGGAATCATTTACATTAGTGCAAAATGACTGTAAAACCCTAGGAGCTTAGATTGCTAATTCCTTATAATAACTTTTTAAATTAATGATGTAAATGACTTTAAGAGGTTAGCACAACAGAGAATCAGCTTAATTCAGCAAGTGTTCAGTGATGTGTTTAGTTGATTTTAAGGAAGCAACATACACATTAAATTATTTATGGCACCTGTGGTCTGTTGCTTTTGTGTATTGAAAGGGGAAGAGTTAATTTTGCTTTAAGAAGAAAGCAACATCTTATAACATTTTAGCTATTCCTGAATGTCTGCTTGTCTACTGTTCAAGAGTTATCCTCATGCTGTGCCTAATTCTGTGACGGCGTAGTTCCTATCTTCTCTGCACGGGCAAAACAACTAGGGTTCACAATGGCCAAAAAAGTAGGACTAGCACTTTGGGCCGCTTAAAAACATGTTTGTTCGTTCATGTAGAATGGAGAAGTGGACAGTATTGTGGCAGAGTGCTGAGAGGTGCAAGGAAGTACTCATTGCTGGTGCTTGATGCTATTGCCAAAAGTTAAGACTACTTTAGCTGTGGGGAAGAAGAGTTCGGGCTAAAATAGTTCCAAGGATTTTGGGTGCTGGATCCCCATGTATCTTATTATACAGAAGGTTGTTCAACAGGCTCTGGTAGACTCTAGTGAACCTTCTAGCTTGTTATGTGTTACTGGAAATGTGGCAGGTATTACTTCTCTTTATATTCGGATGTGGTTTTTGTGTTCAGTCACATTGTTCTTGTATGCTACATATTGAATAGGAAGACAAAAATATAAGAGGAATACTGATGGTAGTGTTTTCTGTCTTTAATTTCTAAATTTGAATTAAACTCAAAAGAACAAGAGATAAATAGGAATAGTTTGATTCAGGTGCATGTAGGGATTGCCTAATTCGTGAACTGTCACTGCTGATGATTTTTCTGAAGGGCTCTGGAAAAAGGGCCATGTCTTTTACGGTATGTGTTGCACATGCACTGGGAGCAATCAATAGAAGTTACAAAAATACTCTCGCTTTTTCATTTTTAAGACATACCTTTAATTGAAATATGTCTTAAATTATAGATCAGCCTTTAGGGGTGCTGTGTATTCTATTAAAATAATGAATTTACATGTTACTTTAATAGGTTTGCTCTGTAAAGCTTGTGGGTGATCTGTTTCAAAGTGCTTGCACTTCACATCCTTTAATATTCCTAGTAATTTGCTGTGCCATCCTGCAGAGGGTGCTGCACCCCCACTGATGCAGTAGTTAATACCAAAGGAATTTTTGTTCTGTACTAAGATTATCATGACAAGCTCTCATGCTCTCATGCATTTGTATGAGCATGAAGAGAACATGTAGGGCTACTCGCTTAAGAAGCTGCCTATGTGAAATGAGACACGGAATGACAAAGAGTGAAGCTTGTAAGATATAAATAAAGCCTCAAAATTCTGGTGAAGGAAGTAGAAAAGTAAAATATGGTATTTTAACCTGTGCCAGAACGATGGCGGTACTGTAATGCTCAAAAGTTAAAGGAGCTGTGATTAAATGTTTTAGTTTAAAAGGTACCAGTTCGTCAGTCTTGTCAATAAAAGCTACCTGGCTTTCAGGCTATGGATGTGACAACATTATATTTTGTGTATTAATAACCATTCTCAGAAAGAACAAGTTCTATTTTTTGTCTGTATTTTAGGCTAGAATTTGTTGGCAGGCAGTGCTGAGATGATGCTAACATGTGCTATAAGAGGAATTTGGACAGACACAGGAAGATGTACCCTTCGTAGGTTCTTAAAACGAACCTATATTTCTCGTCCTTTACAAAGCAGGAGCACAAATCAGGTGAATCTGCACACTGGGGTCTCTGCAGGGCATCCCCAAGGGTCTGACAGCCCCTGCTGCTCTATTTCTTGGCTTCATGTTTGGACAGGAGGGAGGAGGAGGATAGAAAAAGGTTGGTTTTGTACTGTCCTCTGAACATCTGCTTTCTCTGAGAGAAGCAGTCTCAGTGATTTCAGCCTCCAGGGCTCCAGGGATCTTTGCAAACCAAGCATATCAGTGGTTCATTTAGGAAAAACATTCTCAAGGTTTTCAGTCTCCAAGGAAATACTTTAAACAGGCAGCTTATTCTCAGTAGACTTTTTTCTGGCCTTAAGCCACATATTTTCTTTTAATATTTTGTTGAACATTAGATTATATTCCTTGGAGAACAGGAAGTTTCTTTTCAGCCTTTTAGACATAGGACCCTAGGACCAGGCTCAAACTGCAGCCATGTCTTATATTAGTGTGCTATAATCTGCCGGTCTGATGTAATAGTTTCATTTTTGAGAAGCATCACTTATGAAGCCCAGTATTGGCATGGGAAACTCATGCACCAGAAAATGCTGAGTCAGAAAAAGTGGTTGCATTGGGTAGATAAGTTATATGTGCAAACAAATTTAATACACAAATGTATTCAATACACAAATGAGTTTGACCTGAATCTGCACATGGAAAACTAAACGTTAGCAGGTTTTTTATAACAGCTAATATTATTGGCTATGATGTCCCATGGATACGATGAAAAAATATTTTTTAATGCATGTCTTTGCTAGGTACCACAGACCTATCTGTGTCTACCTCTGGTTTTCAGACTGTCTTTAGTTTGTGTTGTCCCAGAGAGCCAATTTCTAAGTGAAAATACCAAAATAATTAAAACATGACTCAGAAATTAGTTTTGCACATAGGTTTCTAATAGTAAAAGGAAAATATATTAATATGCTGCACCATTGCACCTTCCCCTTTCTACCTTTTTTAGTTCTTACTTAAACCATTAGAGTTGTTTATAGTGCTTAGAGTTGGAAATTGAAAAGGCTTTTCTCATTTATTTCGTATATACATTTATGTGCCCATTTTGTGCATGCTTAATTAAAAAAGAACAACAAACCTCACACATGCATTCAATTCCCAGTGTTCTTAGGAAACAAAGATAACGCTCCTGAAGCATCCTGTTTGTCTGCAATTGGGCTGACGTGCTGTGAGCCAAGACTTTACTGCATGTGATGCTGGGGAAGCAGGTTTTTCTTTTCATGTCATAAGTTTCAGCACCGCACTTTATATCCATCGAAGCTATAAATATCACATCCACGACCTCTAGACACCAGTTTCTTTCCTGACAGTGTGTCATTGGAGGCTCTGTACCTATAATCTCAATTTACTGCTTTTTCTGTAACTATGCTCAAGATTCTGCTTTTCTTGTCTTAGGGTAATTTTTCTTTAGCCTCAGTCACACCAAAATATGACTGTTATACACAACAGTGCTATATTATTGCCTCTAGTGCTTTCAGACTAAAATGTGTATCTAATGCAAGGTTGAATCCACTGTGCCGGTGCTATATCCTACCTGTGGTTTAGGCATGCCAGGCATTGTATCATTGATATTCACCATCACTCTTGCATGTTTCTAATATTTAATGAGGTTCTAGCAGCAAAGATCTTAAATATCTATCTTTTTCTATTAGATTGGGAAAAGTTGCTATAAAACAAGTTGATATAAATGTCCAATCTGGTTGAGATTCTATTTTAGAGTTCCCTAAATGTAGCTGTTTGGATGCCATCTGCAGTGATACAGAGGCTTGCTTGTGCTGTGTTTTCACGTGCCTTTATCCATACCCCCTCTGCCTCTTGTTCTGCTGCTCATTCCTCCCAGCTCGATGAGTTGTAACTGCCTGCATGGTTGGACCTGCTCTCTGCCTCAGGTCTGCCACACTTCGGGAAGCTTTGTTGAAGTTTAGTATCGACATGTGCCTAAATCACAATATACTGCAAAAATCATACCACTGTGCATTCAAGAACTCCCCCAGAAAACACGAGTTTTGCTCTGTAAAGTACCAGAATGTAGCCAGGAACCTGAATAAATTGTTCATGTTTTTCTGCGTTACTGTCTATGTAGTGGTATATGAGAAAACCAAAATTGCAAAGCTTGGTTATGGAACGCAGCCGTGAGTGTTGCATCACAGGTGAGCGGTGGAATGTGGTGACTGCAGGTCCTCTGGGGTGCATCCCAGAGCTGGTTGAAAGACCCTCATTGTACTCAGGTTGTTGTCAGAAAGGCTTTGCCTTAGTGTGGCTACTGAATATAGTAATTCTTTTTAAATAGAGGTTTCCTTATGTCTAGTATTAAACCAGCTTTGGTAAGGTTAGATTCTGTACTGTCTTGCCGAAGTAAACTGGGTTAGGAGGTAAATTATGAAAATGTTCTCTTCTCCATGAGCTGGGTGTAAATGGAGCTCACTCGGGAGTGGTCTGTACTGCTCGTGAGAGATGAGCAACGTGTGTCTCGTTCCTTGCTCAGGATTCTTCCTCAGGTGTAACACCCAGCAAACCAAAGCTGATCGTGGTCCTGCCATCTGCTGCGCTGATGTCAGGGACTCAAGTTCTGCTGCTGTTCTAAAATAAAGTTGGGGCTTCCTCCTCTTTGCTCAGGAAATATTAGTGCTGGCATATGGACGGGGTTCTGTGAAAAATAGGGAAAATGATGATTTGGCACCATGTGCTGCAAATTGACAACTTTAGGCAAGACAAAGCAGATGTAACCTTTGTTACAGTAAGTCTTTTTTAGGAAGCTAAATGTGTTTTCTTTTAGAAGCGTCTGTGTCTTGGAAGAAGAGCCTTAATTGTGTAGCAAGTGAAAAGGAGTTCTGGAAGTGGGAAAATAAAATAGGCACAGTGAGAACATGACTGAGGATAGGGGTCCTTTGTCAGGAGAGGTTAAATGATGTTCATTTGTTGTGTTAAAACTGAGGGGAGGGGGGAAAGTGTTAAATAAAGATGAAGTAATGTGAAAGATAAGGTTGCATTGTAATACGAATCATTCCTGTTTTTTATATTAATTTCCTTTGATCTTGTTGAAGAAATCTAATTCAGTGTTTGTTACTTTGTATTACAGGCTTTTTTTGTTTTCTTTTAAGACATGTCACTGACTTATTTATGCATGTTTCATATCACAGTATTTTTTTGTGCTACATTTTCACATCATTCCATACTTTGTGTAGTTTCTTGAAACAACAGAAGAGCCTGTGATGCAGACTGAAGATGGTGACAATGACAGGAGGATGCAGAACAGTCAGTTTTATGAGAGGGTCAGTCAGGTAGGACTCTGTTCTGGGTACATTATGTTACACTACTCTTTTCTCTGCATAACCTTTACAATTCTTACATTCTTTAGAACACAATGTCTTTTGCAAACAAAGCATACTCGTCTCGGTATCTGATTTTGCTTTCAGCTGATTGTTATTCTAAAGAGTTTCTGAAAGCTTCTGCCTGTGTTTTTTTGCTGCTAGGGTCTTCCAGTCAGGATAGCTCCATTCTGGTCCTTATTTCCTCCTGTTTGAGTACTCATAATCTTCCTTAATGGAGATGATAGAAAGTCCCTTGAAATTGTACTTTTTTATACACACACACACTCACTAGTTACTCCCTCGCTTATCTTCAGCCTCCCTTGTAGTCGGGCCTCTAGAACAAATTGTGAGATTCTTCTGCTGCTCTCATTGATGAAAAAATATTGGATGTCCTTCTTAAGGGTTCAAATACTTGATGTCATGGTAACTTGCTGGAGACATTTTCATACTTACGTAAGTTTCTGGAATCACATCTCCTCTGGTCATTCAAAAGCAATGTAGTAGAAAGCATCATGGGATGAGAAAATCACGGTGGAAGGAACTTCAGAAGATGATAGAGTGCAATTAAAGTTGAAAGTTTCTAGTTGTTTGAAAACGGTAACACACTAAAATCTGACACAAAATGGCACATTTTGACTGGTTATGTTGACAAATAATGATGTTTCGTTCTTTGAAATTTGTAATTTTTGGGTTTCTCTGTTTACTAGGTATGCCTTCAGCTATCTATGGATTGTCCTTCCGAAGTGGATAAACAGGTAAATGATGTATTGTAAAGATTCTCTTAACCTCATAAACATCTTTATCTCACTGCTGATGTATACTGATGAAACTGTATCCAAACGGACCCAGTCTAAACTCTCATGTAGTTGATAAAAAGATTCCCATTGGTTTAAATGGGGGTAGAATTACTGGAGAAACCCCACATAGAAATTGTCTCCGGTGTAACATAAATGAAGTTGTCAGCTTGTAAATACTATAATTTGCATTCTGTCCTTGCCACCGGGGTTTGCATCTGGAGATCCCAGGACAGAATTTGGTACTTTAAATACAAATGTTTCAAAGGTAAACTTAAAAAAAAAAGCTAGCTAAAATCTGCAGGCGATGTTCCAGAAGTTTCGAATGTTTTCAAAGATAAATATCCTCAGGGAAATCTACTTAGTACTAAACAACTGATCACTATGAATTAATCATATGAAATAGATGTTCATTAGTTTTTCTATTAATAAATAGTAAGTGAAAAGTCTGTGGGTGCTTCTTAATGTAGATAAAGGTCATCAGGAATTACAAAACCTGATTACAAAAAGATTACAGCCGTGAATTTAATAGAACATTGCATACCTGTCTAATAAGAAAATGTTTGCAATTTTTTAACAGATAACTCCATCAGGCTATTCAGAGAGTTTCTGCAAAGATAGACATTATAGGAATCCAAATAAGCCTCAGTTTGAACATGATACAACTGGCAAACACTTTGGCAGAATAGGGATGAGTGAACATGAAACAGAAGAGATGAACTTGCTCACATCTCTTTTAAGAGAAAATAGAGCATCTGTACTTGAATCTACGTAAGTATGTGAGAGATGCACTGCTTTTGACAGTATTTCTATTTGAGAAGAGAATAAAGTAATTTTGCTAAAGTGAATTTAGATAATGGCACTGTCTAATTTACCTGAGAGATTGGCAAGGCGCCTTCAGAGCCATTTTAGTCTATCATGCAATTAAGTAATTAGGAAACATACTATCAGTCGAAATCCTTATGAAAAAACCATTACAAGAAAAAAACTCTCCAAAGTTATTGATATACAGAGCTTTACTGTACAGAGGGATTGTTTTCAGGATGGGGGCTAGCAGTGCTAAAGGGCACAGATGATAATATGCAGTGCTGATTTTTTTCCTTTTTTTAAAAATAGTAAAATATCTGAAAGCACAGGCCACTGAGTGGTGGTGTGGTGGAAGGGATGAATCCGTATTGCTGTAGAAGTGAGAAGTGAAGTGTGTGAGAAACTGAGGATGGAGGAAAAGGAGTTACAGTGACTGCAGTGTTAATTCGGAATGGACATTGCTGGTACACTTCATGGCGTCTGTCCTTCCACCTGAACAGCTTGGACAGAGGCTTGCTTTCTGTCGGCAAATCAGGGAGTCTGTGTCCATGTGCTGTAGTTGACTAATGGGTTATTCCAGTGTAAACCATTGTAGGGCTGCTGAGATGAACCATGTTCTAAATACTTAGGTCAGTTTTGAATCCTCTTGTAAAAAATGCTTTGTATGTGTGCGAGCATGCGTTACGCTGTGATGGAATCTATTCCCAGGCAAAATGTGTATTTCTGTAGGACCTGGACAATACCAAGAAAGAAGTTGTATAGAAAAAACACATCATCATTTGATGACATTTGAATGACATCATTTGAATGACATCATGTCAGTCCTTCAGCTAACCACACCATACTGCTTTCTGAAGAGCAATGGGAATGACCTTCCCCATAGAGAGGGCTCAGCAGTGCTGGCAGCAGAATGTCCTGTGGAGTTACACAAGTCAAATCCTGTTCTGGGTTCAGGATGCACTGCAGCTGACTTTACTCGAGCAATTTTGTGTTTTTACATTACTATCTAAAACCCTCCGAGAGGCATAAATGGACTTAGTTGTCAAGGCACTAGTTAATGACAAATGAGGGGATATTGCTCTTAGGAGATGAACAGATAACATTGTTTTATTTGTTAACATTACTTAAAAGTCTGCTAATGAGTGATTCCAGCACCATCATCTTTAGTATTTTAGTGTGTAATCTTTTCTCTATCCAAGTATAAATGTCCTGACTGACTGGTGATGAGCCTGTGCTGTGGGTAACAGTTCTCACTAATGACATTAGTTGCCAGACAAAGACATAAAAAGCCTAGTTAGTTTCTACAACTTTAAATGCTAACCGTATAAATACAGTTGTTTTAAATGCCAGTTTATATGTTTAGTGGCACAAACTGCTCTTTATTGGGCACATGAAATCATCTGTAGAATTTGAGGACTTGCTTATGCCTTAAGTGCCTCTTATTTGGCTTCAGTTTCACTTAAAACATTGCTTTCTAAACAGTTGTTGATGGACCCCTGGTTATCTGTGAGGCAGTTTGTTGGTCTGTAGTGAGCTGTTTTTGCAGGCTTTTGGCTTCTTTCTCAGTTTCCAACTTCTATGTTACATTAGAAATACATGAAGGGACAGCAAAACTCAACATCTAGAGTCTCCTGTATTTTGGTGGGAATTTTATTTTTAAGGTATTTCAATCAGAGAGTAAAATCGTTTGAAAACCCATTCCTGTTTCCTAGATTACCGTTATGTAGCAATTGATTTAGCTACCAGAGGTTTACTGTTTGTGGATGAGGAAAGGGGTGATAGAGCATATATGGTCATGAATGTGGGAAAAACATTGATGAGATAATTTGTGTTATAACTCATGCTGTGAAAATGTTTCAAAACCTCTGTTCATTAGTGAGTAATTCATTAGTGAATAAAAGAGTCTCCTGGGAATCTCAAGTATGTCAAGACACTGCAAAAGTGTTTCTTAGAAGGTGTTCTTGTTTGCTTAAATAAAAATAAAAATTCATGCCTTTTCTTTCCTCCTTCCTGAGTATAGCAGACAAGAACAAATGAAAATTGTAAATGAACTGTTAGATCATCTGAACACAACTGAGCAAGAATGTTCAAGTGAAGATACAGAGAAAAAGGATGAAAAAGATCTTAGGCAAATGATTATTCAACTAAGAGCTGAACTCAAACATTTCAAGCAGGTCAATAAATTCTTAAAGCAGCAAGTAGAATTGAAATCAACTTTTGATGGGAAAGAGAAGCTTTATCCAGACGCAACGCCACAGATTAATAAGGATATTGAGTTGTTGAAAGTGGAATTGAAAGATGCAGCTACACAAACAATGACTTTAGAGGGTAATGTCATGAGATTGAAACATGAAGGCAAAAAAGGAGCCTCAGAAGAAAAAACAAAATATTCAAGATTAAATGCAGAAAGAGAACATCAGCAGGAAAATGTGTTTAAGAAGGGTGAGCAGCATGAAAGAATTTTTTTTTCAAGGAGAACAAATGAAGTAAGTTTATTTAAGATTCTCTTTTTAGTACTGAGGGGATAGATGTACAAAAGAGAAAAGTATGTTTCATTTCTAATATTTAATCTTGCTTTTGTGTAATTTTTAAAATTAGGAAAAGAGATATATGCCAAATATATTTAAGATAATTGTTCTTAATATTTGAATCTTTTCATCATGCACTTCAGTATGCCTTAGACCATTAATTAATTGAGTTTCATTCCTCACTGGGACTAGATACTAGTGAATATTATTAGCTATTTGGAAAGAGAGAAAGTGTATAGCATAGTGGCCGGATTCTGTACAGCCTTATATCTCTGTTCAGATGCTCATAAAGTGCACAACTAAGAGGCAAATGAAGTCTAGAAAATTAAAGATGTCCATAGTGTCTCGGAGCTTGCTGGTGAAGACTTAATGGTAGATTTCAACAGTCTCAAATCTTAATTCTGTGCTTTTATTAACATTTTAGCATTGTGTCTTGCTCTTATAGCGGTATGACCAGTAGCACTCTATAAAACGGTGGGGGCAGTTCTTCATATTAGGTTTGGAAACTAGGTGCATAGAGACTGCTTTGCGAATACGGACTTAATTTGCTTATGCCAGTTCAGTTTTCAAGCCTTTTGTACGCAGGCAGCCTCTGATCCTAAACAAAGAGGTGGAACAATAGTGTCTACTAAAGAGTTCATGTGTATTGTTTCAGTAGCTCTTATAGAAGCTAAGTTGAAAACTCTTTGAAGATCTCAGATCTAGTAGGGGAGACAAAGGAAAATCTTGCTTTTGACTTTGTGCAATTCTAATAGGGAGTGTTGTAGCACCTACTGCAGGAATGGTTTCCATGACTTTAGTGATGAAGAGATTTCTGAGAGCTAGTGATTTGTGTTCCCGCTTGTTCTTATTCCCTTCATTTCATTAAAGGAAGGTGGTTTTAAACAACAAGATGTTGTCTGTACTGGAATAAGCATCTCCATATGGGATTGTAAGGAAAATATTTTGGCATGCATGGTTTTCCCTGGAAAATACCCTAGGGAATTCTTGCCAGTCTTAGGAATAGGTTGTGATACACCTGAATAATCAAAATCCAACTCACAAAAGCAACATCTTGCTTTAGCAATCAGCTGACGTGTAATCAAACTCTATCAGGGCATCTTTGCGTGCTAACAGAGATTCAGTTCCCTATTGGTGGTAAAAATTGATGGTATTTTTAAATTAAAAAAATGGGAAAGAAAGACTGATAATGGAAGTGTTCTTAGGCTACTGTTAACATTCTTAGGGTATTGGGTATTTGGTCAGTTGCGTGTGGCAGGCAGGCTGCTGTGATAGCTGTGCCCATGTCTTTAGCATGCCTCGGCTAATCTGACCAGGCCCTTCTGAGGCAGAAAGGAGTGGATCTGTTTGCTTCGTGCTATCCAGGGCAGCTGGCTTCAGGTGCACATGAAGAGATGAGGGCAGGTGGAAATGAGCAAGAATAAAGATGGATAGTAGGGGATGGGTTTTGAGATCCTAGCTGGCCTATTAATGAAGACCTGCTTGGGATGACTTGCTTAAAAGCAAGAGTGATGTCTTTGATTTGTTGCTCTCACCTCTCAGGAACGAAGGACAATCTCTCTGAAGGCAAGCAGAGGCCTGTCTGCCCTCCACAGGGAATACCAAGAGTTTTTTCTGCAATTCTGGTCACTGAAATCTCTTTTTTTCAATTTCCTGTTTTTATTAAATTTCAGTATACTGTTTTGGTTTGCCATGTTCCAGATGCCTCTCTACTTTTATGAGTTGCAACCTCAATGCAGTTTAAGAGTCTTCTTGTTTGGTCTAATCCAGTGCATCTGGTATTTCTGAATGGCTTTTATAAGTAATTTCATATAGCCTGCTGAACTGGACCTTAAGTAATCTCGGTGATGTGTATATATATATATATATATAACAGCAGCCCCGAGACAGGTGGAAATTGTTCAACATTCTTAGTGCATTTTAGTAAAACTAGCAGGAAGTTCGTCTCAACTGGATTTATTTTTTTCAGCTTCCAAATGATGTTGTATTCATGTATGTACAAAGTGAATTGAGTATGTCATTAGGAAAATGGAACTTGCTTTTTATTATTTTAAATTGTATAAAGACTATAATTGCTAAGAAATGAATGTGAAAAGGTAGTTCAGAATACATTGGGTGGTAAAAGAAATTGCAGGACTTACAAACTGGTGAAGCAAATGAACAGTGAAAGAAATAAACCAAATCTATTTGTACATGCCATTATTGATTTTTATTATTATTACACAGCATTCTATAACTCTCATCAGCATATTGCATGTTTCTATCTTTTTGGAGATAGCACTACTTTATGCTCTGTGGTTTGAACAAGGACACATTTATTCTGTGTGGAGTCTTCAAGAGGTATGGGGCTAACACAGTGATTTCCAATAAGAAATGTAGCTTCTCCCAACACCAGTGATGTAATGTTTGTTACAGTAGGAGATGGGAGTCCTGCAGGAGCAATGCATAGAGTGTATTGGTAATGAACTATTTTTGTTCATAAAGAATTTCTCGGCGGTAGAGCAGATTTCCTCTGCAGCTGATACAAAGCTATGTTAATTTGCTCAAAGGTATCAAAGGGCTGGTTTGAAGTGATTTGAAGTGGTACCTATAGGATGGAGAGAAAGGAAGAAAGGAAGTATGTTTAGAAATTGAGGAAAAATTAGAAAGATCCTAAATATTTTTATATTAAAAAAAAATGATTTAAGGGAAACATTTCCTGGGCTGTGAAGTATGATACAACTCATGAGAGTGGGAAGTAGTTAGAAAAGTCAGTTTGGGTAATAAACTATTTTCCTAGTGCCTATAAAAATTCAAGGTTAACTAATACACCTACTGATTAAAATCCTTTGCTTAGTTGATGGTAATTTCGCTGCCTTGCTTCAGGGACTGGAAGCCACTCACGGGGTGGTTGTGGATGCATAAGCAGTGCTCACTCAGAAAATTGAACCGGTGGGATCGGCTCACTGAATGTATGTTTTCCACGTTGTAAGGGTATTGCAGTCTTACTATTTTATGTGACAGTTGACTGAATCTTTATTTTTCCTAGAATACTAGCTTCTACTTCCTTTACGTGGCTGCTACATTCCCAACTGCCAACCTCTCATTTTATTCAATACCTTTTTCAGACTGATTCTGCTTTCCTGCCCAAGAAGTCCCGTCTGCCTGTACTCCTAAGATCATCCAGACCACTAGGAAATGTGCCTTTGAAACTTCGTGAACAGAAATCAGATTCACAACTACAGCATCACACCAGCCTACCTTATGAAGATCTGAAAGCCTGCGAAGTACAAAACAAACAATTCCAAGCACAAACAAATGGAGAGTTACTATTGAGTGAATGGGTAACTGAAAGCCTTGAAGAAGAGCCTGCAGAGGAAAGCACATTAGTGAGAGGTAGATAAACAATTGCATTTAAAGAGCAGACATAATAACTTGTAATGCTGCTTGAAACAGTGTATTCTTTTCTTGTAGAAAGTAAAAACAGATCATTTTCACATAAGTACAATGCTGCTTGTTCTTAATATTTATTGGGTAGGCAAATTATATATAGATGGCTGTATAGAAAACACTCTTTTTCTTGTAGTTAAATTTATTTTTGCTGCTAGAATATATAACAGTTTTGTATGGAATAGAAAGTCCCTTGTATGCATGGCATAATGTATATAATAAATGACAGTTTGGGAAGGTGCCCACACATGCACACACATACGTCAATGTTCAGGTAAAAGAAAAATTTCCTTTATAGGATTCCAAGCCTAATGAAAACAGTAACGGAGACAGGAGAGTATAAAAATACCCTATTTGTTTATGCTGCATAAACAAGATTTTCCAATATTCCACTGATCAGTCAAGTCATCTGTGTCTGTTTCCAGTGCAGCTGGGTTAATTTAAATTTACTTGTTGACAAAGTATCTGGATCAGCAACGTATGACAAATTTGTAAGGCAGAGAACAATGGATATCATATAAAGATTTGGAGTGGTTAAAAAAAAATACATTTAGCAGTAAGATTAAAAACTGGGTATAGATGTAGAAGACAGATGAGAGACAGGGAAGGTGTAAATATAAGAAGTAAAATTAAATCAAGCACCAAGTGAGCCACTGTCAAAAGCAGAAGTTGCAGAGGCTTTGCTGTTAACAGTAACATTGTCATGGTGTGAGAAAGATACGGCGTGACTCAATGCTACATACTGAAGTTGATTGGACTGTAGCAGTTAGTTTTGGTAGGTGCAAAATCCATGGAGAATTCTGAGAGGGAAAGTGCTTTTGAATTGTATCCTGAAATTCCCCGAATCTCTTAGCACTAAAGTCCTGAGATTTCCTTTTCATACTGGTTTCTTTACCCTGCAGTGGATAACACTTGTACTGCAGACAGTAATTCTGAGACTTGATGTGATGGAAGTTTGCAGAAGTTTATAATGTTGTAATATTGGATGAACTGTTTAGCCTTTTCTCTAAGTTTAACATGAAACATTTAAAAATAAACTAAAATGATTAGCTGGTATATTACAAAGGAGACTTGCAAATGTTTGCCTTCATTTGTTGGTAGGATGCTATTCATATCCTTGTAGTTCAAGTATTTTTAAAAACGTGAAAACTCCATTTCATACCACCAGTAATGTTTGTATTCTCAATAGTTGCTCCTTAAATGATTTTCCTTTCTTTTTTTTTTTTTTTTTGTTCTAAATTGTCAGAGAATCGGGTTTGTGTGTGGGTTGTGATTTTTTTTTTTTTTAATTTGTTTTTAACTATCTCCACTTGATTTTTTTTTTTTTCCCATTCACATACTGCCTTCTGTTTTCCCCCCTGCTATTCTTCAGTCACCTCATTGATCAGCCTGGACAATAGTGGGGCCCAGGTTGACTTGCAAGATGTTGAATTGGATACAGGGGTCAACAATGAATATCTGATGGACAAAAATCAGCAAAACTGTCAAGGTAGAGCATTTAAATTGTGTGTGTGTGTGTATCTATCTATCTATCTATATATATATATAAAGAAAATTTAAAACTCTAGCGTTTTCTAAGTTGTGTAAAATTGTAATTTACTGCAGGCAATTGTCTCCTTTGCTGTTATATGTCAGTTTTAAATCTTGCTTATTTAGCTGGTATGGATTAACTGCTCTAAGAATCCCAGTTAGTCTTTTAAGGGTTATACTTTCAGAAGGGTCATGAGGATTTATGAGTCTGGTTACCAGTAAAAATAATGAGTTGTGTGCCTAACCCTGATCTCTACTGCTAATGTCCTCACTTCTGAACACTTTTCTGTATTAAATATGTTTGTTACTTTATGCTTCTGCATCTAGTTAAGAACTATTGCAATGAATCAGTTGAATGACAGAATTTTGCTCATCTGAGTTATTTGAAAGCATTCAACTAGGTTGAAACCTAATGGAATCATTTAATGAAAATGTAAATAGTCTTAGTGCTGTATATTAGGTGTTTCTCCATAACCCTTTAGTCAGTTACGGGAGGGCTTGAATAACCTAGTTAACCTGTTGTTTACAGAATACAGAGGATATGGCCAATTTTGGTCGCATCATTACTTTTACTGTAAAAGTGGTGTCATTGAGGCCAGTTAGTTTGTTTGCAGGATCATGCCCTGCGTGTGCCCTTTGTGTGTATGGACACATATATGCAGAGAGAGCTTATTAGTTCTTCTTTAATTAAAGGACAGCGTCTCATTAAAATTGGTAACCCATATTCTAATCATAAACATTTCTTCCCTAATACCTATTTTTATTTCCTGCTTTTGTTGTTCGGAACATTTGCATGAAACCAGGATTATAGAGTTTAAGAGTTCATCTAGTATCTGAGTCTTTTTCCTTCTCAGTCCACAACCTTCTTTGACATCAGTGTTACTGCAGCAACCAGCTACAAAGTCAAGGGATTATGCCTTTCAGGTAGAGAAGGAGGAAGAGAAGCTAATGAACTTAATGTCACACTCTCTTATTCCCTGTGTCTTCTTGCATTCATACATAAGTGTTTTCTGAGAAACATTTTTGTCCTGTGATTGTCACCCTTGGAATGACATAAATAATGGTGTGCAGCAATCTGTGTATCGCAGAGAACATCATCCTGCTTTATTTTCGAATATGTTGATATTCCAGTATTGCAGCTTCATTTTTTCTTGCTTTTAGGCTATATTTGTTTTGATTTGTCTTGTCCTTGTGCTTGTCTTGAAATTTCATATACAGCTGTCCCCTCAGACATACTGCTCTGAGTCAGATTTTGGACTGATTTAGAGCTTGAACCTGGGCATTCAAATTCTTCATAGAAACCAAGGGGATTTGAAAGTATTAAGACGTCTGTAAGATCAATGCATGACTCCCAAAAGGGAGTTTCTAAGTAGCTGTGATCTTTTGCAGAACTAATAGAAGGCGAGAATTTAATTTACTGGTAACCAGAAAATACCATTTTCTTAGATACTTACAACCCTCAACATACATAGAGCTATTAACATAGAGTATATGTAGGAATATGTAGCTTTTATTGGTCTGAATCTGGGTTGATTGCATTACTTAGGAGTGGCAAAGTCAACTAAGAGATGTGCTGTGCATGCCAAATGAATGCCAGGAAAACCTTTAACACTGAACATTTGTATAGATTTTTAAACACATTTTAAAAATAAGTTATTAAAGACCCTTTTTCAAATTTTACTATTTTGTTGATAATCTTTTAAAAATTCCATTGACTTTATGCTCCAATTGGTTTTGTATAGATTTTGAAGTGAGAAGAAAAAGAATATTTAATTAGAAGTTTTAGGAAGAGCCATATAAGGTCACAGAGTCTACTTTTAAATCTCGGTGCCTTACATTCAAGGTTATCTTTTTTTGTGGCTGGAAAGGACGGGGCTTCATCAGTGTCTCTGATTCAGAACTGGATACAGCAAAAGTAATTTTCAATCTTTTCAGAAAAGAAAGCAGATTTATTTTGAATATTGCTTGTTTGAAAGTTTATAAGGGGTTTGAAGTGTTTGATGTTCAAGTTGAGTTAATTGGCAAATCACAGAAAGAGGTGAAAGGTCCCAAACAAGTATAGTACAGTTCATAATTATTCTGCATTTTTATTCTGTTTTTATAGAAGTAAATGAATTCATTCTAGTGCTGTTAAGAACAGAATGTCAGATAAATAAATATTAATATTCACACGCAAGCCTCCTGTTTTTCAGAAATGGAAAATCATCATAACATTAGCAATGTGAATATCCAGCCTTCATTAGAAAAGATAAATGAAGAGTTTTATTCAATGGAACATGAGGACATTGACTCAGCCACTGCAAATTCAGGTTCCAAGTGCCTGCGTTCTCTTAAATTGAGTGTAACAAGTACAGATGCACTTGATGACTGTGAAGTCCTAGATGATAAAGAAGAATTGAAACAAAGAATTAAGATCATGAAGTCTGAGCTCGAAAAGTACAAAATGTTCGTATTACATTTACAGACCTCTGACCAGCTTGTATCGAGTGGTATTTCCAACATGTTTTTGAGTGGCACAACCTTGCCTGTGGAAGGGCATGTTATGCAAGTGCAAGATGCAGCTGTGCAAGAAATCAAACCGTTTTCTAGTTTACATCAACCTGTGGGTTACGAGATCCATGCAGAAAATAGGAATTCACAGTCTTCAAAAGTACCTGATGCATGGACAGCACAAAACCTTAGGGAGCTACTCTCAGCAAATGAGGAAGGCCTTGAAAAAGAGCAAGCTGCAGATACTCATCTTGATGAAGTGTACTGTCTTCAAAACAAACTGAGAGAAGCATTGCCATCCAAGTGAGTAAAGTTGTTATTGCTTCATGTTCCTTTTTGTAAACAGCACTACCAAATAATACAGCAAGGTAATATGAAGGTAATTTTATTCATGGACGAATGTGTAATAGTAAAGGATAAATTTCACTAACATTAACATAAAGCAACTGAAACATTTAGTTAAGAGAAGCTTTGAAGTACAAAATATTATTTCTCTTAGTACAGAACTATTCCCAATATGCTCATAACATCCTCTGTGCTATGCCAGACTCCCATGTCTCTCCCTACACCTCAGGCTCACAACAACTCTTTGCTGCAAGATGTCCTCTCCAAGCATAGTCAAATACCCTTAGGTTACTCCATGGGTTGGGATGACCACGCTAATCAAATATTTGCAGTTTTGCAGCTTTTCCTTTTTTTTTCAGGTGACAAATATAAGACAATGGAACATCCCATTTAAGCTATAAACATTTCTGTGGGGAGTTGGCTGACAGATTTATGGTAGCCCTTCTGTTTGTGTGACCACACTTTATGTGTAAAATAAGCATTTGAGACTATTTATAATTTATTTTACAGTTGTGTGCTGTAGTGCCTCCTTTGAAGGATGTGAAAGTAGATATATATTGAAATTAATAAATGAAACTTTATGGCATAAACATCTAAGCTAGAAAATCGTTTATGGGAGGCTGGAAAGTATCAGTCCTGTTTTTCATATGGGAAGACTGGGGGCAGCATTTCTGATAGCATATGTACAAATCACAGACATAAAATGTGGTCTCGTAAGACAAAACTTTTTTTTCCCTGACTTTAGTATCGTTATTTGCCTGAGGGCCGGTAGAATGGCAGGAAGGTATAAAAAGAAAGGGATTCATCCTATTGGTTTTCTTCAGAATGCTTGAGTAGAAATGTTTGGACACGTTGAGCAACCAGCAACACAGACAATTGTATATCTCTTAGTATTACTGTCATAAAATACAGTCCTGCTACCTAGTGCATATAAATTTACATACCTTGAAAATACAACTCTGTCATATTACAAAGGGAGATCTGACTGTAAATTAAGCAATGAGGTGGCGTGGATCGCTGTGAGGTTTTTATGGCCACTGTCTAGGACAACAACATGAGTCACAAGTGACAGACCCAAAAATGAGTTACATATCCTTTCCTATACAAATGACAATAAAAATTGCATAACAACCCACACCACCATACATTTTGTTTATGTACTCTCTTGTTTGACTCCGTGCACTTTTTCGGATCCTCTCCCCCCTTTTCACTCCTTCCACTACTGTATGAATCTGTAAAAAGATGTGTGATACAGACAATTGCATTATGAAGGGGATGTCTATAATCACAAGTGCAGAATAAATTCAATTGATCTGAACTGAAATTTATACCCTAGCTTGTGGAGAAGAGTTTGGACACTACAGTAGTTGTCATGGTCACATCTCTGGCAATAAGCCTTCAGAGATACGTAGGATTTGTCAGACTAGATGAAACCATGAGCTCAGAAAGTCCAATATTGTGCTCCTGGCAGCCACTATATAAAGTTTAAGAAGGGATAGCTCCATTTGATCTTCTATACTGAATTAAAAAAAAAAAAAAAAAAAAAAAAAAAAAGGAAAAAATATGTGTAATTTTAAAATCTCTCTTCATGTATTCAGTCTTACTTGCTTTGCTTTGGCACCTTTGCACACCATCCAGGTTACTTCCAGGCAGACAAACAAGTTCATCATTTTAGTTTCTGCACATCTTACAAATGAAGCAGTTAAGTGAAGGATAATAACCCCCAAGTTAAGCCCATAAATACAAAACTCAACAGTTAGAGACAATATATTTGTCATTGTGGCTGTAAAAGCATTTTAAAAGAAAATTGAGTCACATAAAATTATAGCTTAGAAATATAAGTTTAATTCACTTTTTATTTATATTTAAATGTTATTTATGGTCAGAAAATTGCTTTCAAAGATAATTTCATTTTCTCAGATATGATTCATTAGTTCATTCGCAAGCTCAAGAGCTTTCCTTTCAACACCAACAAATTAAAGAGATCCGCGGTGGTTGTGTCACTTACCATCAACATCTGACGAGCCTTATTAAAGCTTTTGAGGAACTGCTTCAAGCCAGTGATGTAGATTATTATGTTGCTGAAGGCTTCCGTGAGCAGCTGAATCAAAGCGTTCTGTTGTTTGAGAAGCTAGAAAGGAAATTCCTGTATGGTGAGTAGCAGTGTTTTGTGCTTATTGTTTGAGGCATGGTAGTATTCTCAAAATGTGTAGACTTTTTGTTTGTGTGCATGTGCAAATAAAACCCTTACTTCCTCATGGTTGCTTTGAAATGTTTTATATGGAGGACTGCCTTGGAATATAAAATTTAAATCCTCCAACAGACTGGATTTTAATTTGGTAGTTGTCCTCCATATTGGCACCTTCCATTTTGAATGGTTTATACACAAGCTTATTTCAACTGTTCAAAAAACAGCGGTTATGGTTTAATAAAAGTTTTATTTTAGCCCTAACATCACAAGTGTGGCTGTTTCTCTCCCAACAGCTGGCAGTGCTGCCACAGATGTCAGCTGCAAAACCGGCATCTTTAGCCAAACACTTGAAGTGGCCTAAAATAGGGACCCTGACCCCTACATCTTCCTGAAATTGGTTCTAGAAGATCATTTTGCTCTGAAACATTCAGGTCCTAGCCATAGAATGATCTGTATTCTGCCTTTCTTTAAAGAAAGTGGCAGCCTTTTGCTGCTTTTGATTGTTCGTAGAAGGAAGCTGTATATGAGAAAAAGGTATTACGGCTAGCGTGTCATAGCAGTGTAATAAAAGATTGAGTGTCTTCAATGATTTCAGTGGCTACAGAGATTCTTTGCATTACAAATAGGAAGACTGTGTTGTGAGTAAAGATTAAATGTCTTTAAAAAAAAAAAAGGCATCAAGCCAACAGATGGTATCCTATATACTACGAAAAGTCACTGACAACTGAGACAATTCAATATATCTAACACAATGGTGTTGCATTGAGTCACACATTAAAATAAAATGATGTTTGTAAGGCGATAAAGAACATTCAGCTTACCAAGAATTGACTGTAAAGAAGAAGCATAAACAACCGTCTGTCTCTGCATTTCCATCCTGACCTTCAGTTCATTCCCCAGAAATTTCAGCTGTGCAATGCTTGCCTGCCACTTTTGCTTAATTGCACAAAAATTTTGCAGTATGGGGAGCCAAGGTGACACCACACAACTCTTATTTCCTAATTCAAATTAGTGTCGGAGTCCAGGTCCCTAGCACCGAGTTGTGCTTATGCTGACACTGTGCCACTGAGAATATTGCAGGAAGAGTCCTGTGCATGCCTGTTTAAGGACAACTGGTTAGCCTGGCTCCAGATGGAAAAAAAAACAAGTGAGATGGAATTGTTCTTTTGTAATTTTTAATGCAGTGGCAGCGACTTGTACCCCAATTCTTTTGTAGTACAGCACCACTTTTCACCTCTGTATGCTAACTAAAGCACTAAGGCTGTAAAACCTGACACATATGTTGCATAGTCCTTCCTTAGACATTTTTTCAACCCCAATGAACGTTTTGCTTTCTTGCTGTGCCATAAATAGTTTTGCTCACGTACAGTATTTGACATTAATGCACAATATGTTGAGTGTCTGTTGGCTTCTGTAAATTCTCATTAATTTACCATTCTATGTATAAATAGTTTAAGATGGAGGGAAAAGGAGTGTTATTCTCAGTATCTGTTTCTAATCAGATGTTTTTGCTTTGCAGAAGAGTCAGTAGGTGCCGAAGTTACTATACTTTATGAATTAGCTCAAAGGTAAGAGTGTAACTCCATGTTATCTAAATATCATGTTATTTCATAAATTGGTAAGGATGCTCTCTATTTTGTAGTCCAACTTCAACTGTCTTACTTTTTGGTGAACATTTTATGTTGCCTGTTTCATTAATATCCATTCTGTTAATAGAATATTCATAGAAAACAAACTTGGGCTTTTTTTTGCTACTTCTCAGCAAAGGGCTGAGATACTGAGAAGAGAAATCATGCTACTAAGCTTTTTCCTTTCATGAACAAACATAAAACGTTCATTCTTGTGCTGAATACACCAAGGTGTGTATTTAGATATAATCCTAATTGCAGCTGCTAGGAAGGGTAGTTCTTCTGTTTGCGTGACCTTGGGGCTGGCTCAGGATAACCGGAGTACAGTGGTGTTGAACTTCATTCTCAAAACACCCTCATGCTGAAGAGAGCAGCATAAGGGTGAAGGTGAAGAGAGCCCGTGTTGTTATGCTGCTCGTGTTGGTTTTATACCAGCCTGGGATTCTTTTGTGCTACAGAAATCCTCAGATGCCTGTTTAAGGCAATCTGAGGTCCCCTTAACGCAAAGCAGACCTCAGCTAGCATTGCAGTGTGAACGCTAGGCTTGAGGTTTATTGATTATTCCTGCTGACGTAGTGAAATCTGATTTTCAGACTTGATACATACCACTGATGCATAGTTCTTTGTCATATTTGGTCACGTAAAGTCACTTGCTTTACCTGAGTCCTGTAAACATGACACCGTGTTCTCAGTTCATGCTTCTGAAACAATAAAATAATTTTTGTAATTTAAAACATTTTGTTTTGTTCGAAAGGGAAAATGAGAAGAACACCACAATGTACCAGCAACTTAAGGATGAATCACCTGTACCATCTGCTCTTCATAGCTTGTCTGACTTTGATTTGTCAGAAAAGTCATCTCTTGGATCACCAGAGCACAGACATGACCTAGGAGAAGGACAACATGGCACACTGGCGCTTCTGCCAAATAGGTTTCCCCCAGGTAATTTTTTTCCCAATGAAGATTCACTACATAGTGGGAAAATCTGATAAATAAGACACGAGGGAACTAATTAGGAAATAATGAAGAATGTTTGTCTGCTTCAGCTTTTCAGTATCTTGCATAATCATTGCAATTTCAGTAATAAGGCATACAGAGATGACAGCGATTTGAACTACCTCCTGTTTGAAACAAAATTAACTATGATATTTTGTCTTTGTTGTTTTAGACTATCATCTTTTACAGTACTCTAGACGGTCTTTAAATAGACAAGTTATGAGGGAAAATAGACAATTGTCAAGAGATTATTGCATTGAAAAAGAGAGGTTTTCTAATTTTATAAAAGCCAGTGTTGTGTTTCCTTGAGAATTGTAAGTGCTGCATAATTAATAAGTGGTGTCATGTTTGACCTGGATAGTTTCACTAAGCACAAGCAATGCTTGCAGTAGTTTGTTATAGGCAGCGATGAAAATTTAATAGCTGCGATAGCATGTACTGTTCAGGAGAAAAATATTGCCGAGTAAACCAGGAGTGTATGACATGGATAAACTGACAAATAAGATAGTGACAGTTTGAACAGATAAGTTCCTGAGGAAAGCTGAAACTTACAGCCAATGGAAGAAAAATTGTAGAATGGCAAAGCGAGAAGGAACAGGTACAGTAATGAAACTTGATAGAACAGATTTATTTATTAAGGTATGCATTGTGTAAGCCAAAGTCAAATTTATATCTGAGTTACTCTGGTAAGCTTCCTATTGTTATAAGGAAAAATGTGTACTATTGCTGTGCTGAGTCTGAACTGAAGCTGTATTGCAGAACTTAGGATTCCTACCCAAGTCTAGGCAATGTTTTAACTACACAAAATTGTTATCTGCTACAGTTTTGTAGGAAGCTGATGTTTAAAAAGCCTTCAAGCTGGACCATTGTTTAATTTAAATTTTTAAGTAGCTTTCAGTGAATGTGTGATTTGGGCCCTATATGGAAAAAAAAACTATTATGGAGCCAGATATTTAGTGTCTAACATTTTGAATAGTTCAGTGTCATTTTTTAGTATTAACACACATGAGGTTTGACAGGAGTACACAGCAGAAAGGAATACAATCACTTGCTCTAAATAAGAAGTGGTCTCTTGGTTTATTCAGAGTTATTAATGGAGCATCTTCAAGAAATTCGAATCCTGAGACAACGTTTAGAGTACTCCATAAAAAACAACGAGAGACTGAGGAAACAGCTTGAGAGACAAGCAACAGACAAAGAACTAGATCAAGGTAAGATTTTTTTTTGCCTGATAAATTAAATCCACCTTTCCTGCTTAAAGCCTGAGGGAGTAAACGCTGTAGGAAATGTTTTGTGTCCTTTTTTGAGTAAAACCCATCCCTTTACAGTTGGAAAATGATACGCCTTTCTCTGAATACTGCTGTGTCTTGAGCTTCATCAGCAGGCACAGCTTTTCCATGCTTCCAAATACACTTATCCTGTGCCTCTTCCTTGACCCCACTGCTTGCAGTGTATCCAGTAGAGATGCACAAATCTTCTGTGGGATACAGGTACACCTCAAAGCTGCAAACCTACAGTTGCATGTATTGCTAAGAGAACAGGACTGCAGTGCTACCAGGTAGTTTTATGCCATTTGATGATACTGTGGTTGAATTTCATCCAGAAAATTGAAAGGCTTTCTAGTTCGGTTATCAGCAACCAGCCTGTTTTCTTTTGCCTTTAGGATATCATTATTGTTATAATGGACTTGGATGTTAGGTTGTCACCCTCTTTTAATTCTCTGCCATGTCCAGCCAGGGGCAGTTGCAGGCGAGAAAGCCAATTTTATCAACATAATTTCAGTTGGGTCTGGGCCCAGAATGAATAGAGGAGGTGACTTGCTCCAAATTGCGTTGATGCTATTGGTACGAAGTAGAAATACTGTGGAATTAGCAGTCCTACCCCTAGTCTCTGTACATACAGGATGGACTGTACACCTCTGTGAACAGGACTGGTGGAGATGACTTCTCTGGATTTCTCTTGACTGCTTTAAAGCCAGATTTTGTTAAATACAAGGATGAAATAGCTGCAGTAGAGCACAGAACCTAGTCCATGGTGTTCTGTCATTTGAATTGCTTGGTGTGATAAATATGTTCTACACAAAATGACATTGAGCGTTTTTAATGAGAATTATCTGACAGACTGATGCAAATGTTAACGTAGAGTTAGTTAGTTTTCATTCCAAACTCTAATATAAAGCAGTGGATGAAAATACTAAAAATAGGCATGCAAATTTGGAGTCACTGCTCGCTGTTGTTAGTGTTCAGCATCTTTGAAAGCTGAGCTCTGTGGTGCATTTGAAACTTCATGAAAAGGTAGCCAGGCTCTCAGTAAGGATGGTTTCGTAGCACTGTTTCATGCCCACAGCACCTGGCATGCTTTCCCCCAATTTACTCTCTCTATTCATGTTCTCCTTCCCACATTTCCCCCTATACGAGAGTTGATTAATATGCAATATTACTCAGAGTGGAAGCAGGCAATAAATACATATATGCTTTCCTCTTACTCAGTTTCACTAATACTGACATTAGATTCATTATGTTTTACATCATACCCGTGATCCATTTCTGTTGTTGTTTAAATGGATACTACCTACAAATGGCAGTTTGCTTTCAGGAATAATTTACACTGATGGAAAGGTGTATAAAAAAGCATCCATTTCATTCATGAAGTATTTACGCTGCTGGAAAAGCGTGCTGTTCTCTAGAAATAACCACACTGAAACACTTCCAGCTCTTTTACAGCTTCATAAAGATTCTGGCAAGGGCATCCATTAATGCAGGGAAAGTATATTTTCTTTATAAACTGTCTTATGCCTTCCATCTGTCTTCTTGTTGCCTTAGTGCATCTACCAATGCATGGAGGAAAAAATTCAAAAAGGAAGGAAAAAACAAGTATGTGTTACAACAGTTCCTGGTTGTTACTGTGTTCTTTCAGCACTTTCTGTTTCTCTGGGTTTTGAAGATCTCTTCCATGGTATCAGATATGTGCGTTCTCTCCTCTTGTAGTGATGCTACTTATTTTTGTATTATATATATATTAATTTATTTATTGACTTTCAGTGTAAAAAAGAAGTTCCTAAGTGAAGTTCAAGGAGATTTTAGCTTTGGGGCATAATCATTCAGAACAGTTTTTTAACTTTTAACTTATTACCCTTAATCTGTTTTCCTTTAAAGTGGACAAATAAGGTGTAATGTACTTAATTGTTGATGAGAGCTTGTTAAATTCATTTGATATTGAGTTGTTGGCTCAAAGAAAGTCAATACATTGAATTACTCTTGTCTATCTGATAAATATTATATGTATGTATATACACACACCTAGCCACTATTTTTGCCATGCTATTTTTATTAAGTAGGTTTTCTAAGGATTTAAATGCCTCTGGCCTTCTAGTATTCTATAAATGACACAAGAGCTGGTAATGGCTACATCATTACTATAGAGCTGAGATTTGCAGCGCAAGTAGATCTGAAATAATTGCTTCAACCATTTCAAATTTGAGGCATCAAAATAAAATCAAAGGTTTAATTTTGAATTTCCTATGTTTCAAATGTTATTAACAGCAGTTAACATTAAAATAGGGTTTTGTTTCCTTTTTTTTAACCCATAAATAACTAATGTATATCCTCAGACTTATCTTCTGCTTCGGTTTGCCTTTGTTTCGCTTTGTTTGGGAGTGAGTATTTACTTCCTTCCTCCGTGCTGTGATTTTCTGTAGTGCCTGCCTTTCAGTCGGTGCTTCCTTTGAAACCTCTGAGGTGCGCTTCCTTAGCGCTCACTTTTTCAGCACGTAACATAATGAAAACTCAAGTGTTTCACAATTGTAGGCCCTGATGCTTCACTGTACTCTGCTTGGATGGACCTTTGCATCTATGGAGAGCGTAATTGATGTCAGCAGGGCTCTGCACAGAAGTAGTAGTCTCAGTAGTGGGTCAAATTGCAGGATTGTGGCCTTATTACCACTGGCTCTACATTATCCCTTATTATGTAAGATAACTAATAGTTATATTCTAAAGCCTTTCAGTAGGATTGTGATAGCATAACTTTTCAAATAGGATAAAGCTGGGTGATGGGCAATAAATTAAATTAGAATCAAGATGAGACCATCAAGCCTTGCCACTTCAAGTTGAATTGCTTTGTTAAAATCTGAAAGGAAAAAGCCTTTTGAGTTCACATAGCTACCTCAACTCTTTAACATATAGATAGTAAAATGCCATTAGTGCCAGACTTCTAGAGCCTTTGAGTCTTTCAGTAACGACAAGAGGTGCATATCATGGCACACTACATCCCAGTTAGGTAGTTGGTAAAAGCTTCAATTGGGATTACAATAAAATGAGATTATTCAGAGGAAGTGCAGCACATCAAATTGAATTGAACTGCCAGAGCTGAAAGGCATCCTCCTCACACATTCAGCTAATTTTTTTGCCAGCTGGTTATTTCTCTATTAACCAAATAGTTGACACTCATGCAGTTATCTCAAGCACTAAAGCATTGTAGATACTGGGATAACCAATCAGCTGAAAAACACTTTTAATGGTAATGTTAATTCCAGTGGGCCCTGAAGTGTTTTACTGACTATAAATAGGTTATAGAGGGCAATAGCAATTACTTGACTTGCGTTTCAGAGGCAGTTGCCTTGCGAGTGGAATGTGGTAGTTCTCAGGATGCACTATACACACCGCTGGGGGATAAGCAGTGTAAATACAGTACGTAACAAGGATTATCTAGGCTGGAATTTGACTGATTGGATACACGATTTAGCACTTACATTCATAAGAATAGTGTAGTGAGGTCCTCAGAGTAGGATTTATCAGCCTTAAGTTTCTAAAAGTCAGGCATTGAATCCATGTTTTCCTCTTGGAGGCACTGGAGAGCAGTACATCACTTCGGAGCACAGCACAGCTCAGCCTCGGAGGTGTGGAGAGGGTATGGCAGGTGGGTCATGCTCTGGAGGTGTCTTTTCCTCCCTGAGGTTATTGATGCAAGCCCTAGGTTGATCAACACTGGCTCAGTTGATCTAAATTAGCTGAAATTAAAGTATCAGTCCTCATCCGTGTGATTATAAATGGGTTCTCAGGTTGTAATCAGAGGCAAAGATGGTGACTCCAGCCCTACGCTCTACTGGCAAGGTACCATATGTATAACAGGCTTGTTACTTCCAGCATTACCCACTGGTAATTAATTTGTAAAATCTAGCAGTCCTCTGCAGTGGTTTCAGTGAATACAACAGAGTATGAACCAAGCAATACAGGAATATGGGTGAACCTTGATACAGTTTGCATTGCTTTAAAAGAATAGCAATGTCACAACATGCTCCTGTGTTTTGTCCCGTTGCATTCTTGTCTGATAGTTAAAGACTTCTAGGGATAATTTTGCAATTTTGGTAATTATTGTCCAGCAATGGGAGGTACTTGTGATGCAGGGCTTTGGGTTACTTGGCATTAACCTGAACTGCCCTTCAGTCTGTAAGGATAACCTTCAAAATACAGAGGGGTTAAATACTTTCATAACATGTTTTTCTGTGATTTTTTAAATTGTTCTTGTCTGGAAAGTTTAATCGTTAATGACCTAGAGATGACTCATAAATCATCTTTTATGTATATATTTATAGGTTCTGCAAACATTTTCAGCCGTGGCTCAGAGCAGGATAATTCTCTGACTTCTGAAGTACGTTTCCTGAGGAAGCAAAATCAAGTTCTGAATGCAATGCTAGCAAAAGGATCCAGAGGTAAAATGCAAAACTGTGCTTTACAGGAGTAGACTACAACTCATTCCAAATCAGAAAACAATAAAGTATTTACAGTCCATTAAATTGACTTCTCTGTTCTTCCCACTCCTGAAATTCTGTGCTCAACTGTAAGCATTCATACTGAAGTTAACATGATAAAGGAGTAGCAGTAATGTTCCTTCTTTCTGTTTATTCATAGCATTTTCCATTTGATGTGCGCTTTAATTTCTCCATTCTCTTTGCATTCCTTTCTTTTTACACATTCTTTTTCTTCCCTTTGCCTTTTATTACCATTTTCTTAATCCTTTTTTCTCCATGCCTCTATTCTTAAAGCCCTCTCTTTTAGTGCCTCTTGTTGCTTATTGTTTTGTTTGCAATCTGCTTTTTGTTAATGTATTACTGCTTTTGTTTGTTTCCAAGCCTGACAATATGATCCAATAATATCAGAGTTTCTTTTTTTATTTTATTTTATAAGAACCACAGTGAATAACACATTGTCAACCTTGAGTTTTAAAATAATGTCAGTGTCTCTGGAGTTTGTGAGTTCTTTTCCTTTTATTCCTGGAGGCACTAGAGAAGAAAAGCCTCGTAGATACTTCCTGCTTGTTTTCTTTTCAGGTGCTTTCTGTCTAGTCTTAGCTTAGCCCTTTAGTAGTGAAAGGCTGAGGATGCACCTTTTCAACAGCACATGGGGATTACCATTTTCATAGCCTTTCACAGAAGATGAGGAAATGATTTTCTAACAGCTGGGAGTTGGAATGACTCCGCTCTGCTGTTTCTTTGCCAAGGGTGCCTCTTCCTTTTCTAATACTGAATGTAGGGTCACAAAAAAATTAGGGTCCTTATAAACCTCTCTGGTTGCAGCTGTTCTGATTTGCTCAGTTGCCCCTACCAACAATTCTTTGTCAGAGGGAACTGCTTATGCCAACGAAAGGACTGCTGTCATACAGTTGGCTGGGAAGGAGAGGACAGAGGGATTTCTATGGGGCAAAGAGGAGCATGGATTCTGCTCCCTGGAGCAGTCCTACTGACTTCTTCCAAAAAAGAAGTCAAATTTATTTATTATTTTGTGAGGATTAGCAAAGTTCACAGCTTTCTTTGAGAAACTGCTGCCGCTAGTTTTTGAACGCCATCCTTTTGACCAGTTCCAGGTAGCGGGGCCATTTGGCATATGAAGCCATACACAGTTATTTATTGAAGCTCTTTTATGGAACCTTTTGTGAATCTTTGGAGTTAAATGTTGCACTGTTACAGAAAATGCATCTAGCAAAAATCAATTGAAATACTGAAATCCTAAAACTCAGAAGAGCAGCTGTTATTTTTTGACAGTCTGAAAAAACTGATTTTGTTAAAGAGCATCGCTTTAACGGGTTGTGGGCATTACAAATAACTTGTGTTTCTTCTTGTTTCAGATAAACAAAAGGAAAATGAAAAGTTAAGAGAATCTCTTTCTAAAAAGAATGCAATCATTGAGCATCTTCATGAGGATTATGAATGCATCAAGAAAGAAAATGAAAGGTTGCAAAAACAAATTGGCAAAAAGGAGGATGAAACTAAGTATCTGACATGTGAAATTTACAGCAGTCGTAATGAATTAAACAGGTATTGAATTTGTCCACATTTAGACATTCTTTTAGGGAAGAAAATTGTCGGTGTGACATGCATGTGTTTAGCCATAGCCATCAACACTAATGAGGTGCATAGATGTATTCAAAAGGCAAGGGAAGAATTGTGGGGGAAGAGGGAGTGGATTCTAGATTTTGAAATAAAGGATAAAAATTCAACTATTAACTTAGCATTTTATTGGAACTTAACAGGTTGCAAACAGAAATGAATGCAAAGCAACGTCAGCTCTCTGAGAGTGAGAAGTTACTGCAGTCGCTGCGAACTGAGATCAAGGTTTATGAAAAGCTGGAAGAAGCAAAAAGGAAGAGGACAGGTATAAATGCACAACAGATGTCTTGGCCCATGCATCCCTTCCCTCTGAGTAAGATCTTGTCAAAGGACAGTACGGCTGTGTCACAATTTCTTTGTTTCTGCTCAGGTCTGCTGTGCAAAGCAGAAGCAACAACTTGATAAAATGCTGCTTTTTACTTGGAAATGTTACCTTGAGGTTGAGATGCTTGATTATGTTCCGACTAGGCACACCCAAGTTCCCTTTATCTTTTTAGCTAAGCTAAGCCCAGATATTAAAAGTACAGTTGCTCAGGCTGAATAAACTTGGTGGGGTTGTTGAGAATTTAGTTTTCATCTGAAAACATGCTGCTCCTTCCCCAAAGGCAGTGCTTGTGCTTTCTCTTGCCTGAATGTGAGGGTAGTGTCTTCTCCCTGGGGCTTGAGAGAAGTGCTGGAAGTGCTTTCTGAATAAGACATTTAATAACTTCCTGCCCACTTGTCTGTCACGGAAGGTGAGGGGAAGGAATGAGACTTACATGAGTTCTTTCTAGTGCTTTTAAGGAAGTTAGAGCACCAAGCAGCTGGTGCTATGGGTAGGTAGAAAAGTGGAGTGCTGCTCAGTACTGCATACAGGATCCAGTTAATTTTCCATTTAAAGATCTTGTAAAAGTTGATTATTTTCTTCTTTCTACCTTCAGTAATATGCCCTGCCACCGCTGTATTTCATGCCTTGCTGCAGCAGAGCAGCCCTGTTGGCACAGGGCTTTAAGCCAAAGCTGGCTCACAGATAGAAGCAACCTTCCTGCAGAACTAGCAATGTAATTAGAGAGCGGCAGCACCCACCTCATGCTCTTGAAATCCTTTCCACTATGTGGAGAACAGTTTGATTTTGGCATGGGGGAATACATGGAATTGTGTGCTGACCGCCTTCTATGAAAAGACAAATGCAGCCCTTGCTTTTTTGAGGTTCAGATATGTTGCTGTGGTTGCCAGGTGATCACTATTTTCTTTTTTTTTTTCTGCAGTGTATAAAATTAAACTCGCAATTGTACCCTAGCCCTCCTCCACACTCCAAGATCACCCATTTTTTTTTTTTTTCCCCAGACTGTTCAGTAATGTAAAAATTTTGTAAATCCTCTTCTCTTGCTATTATATTTTTGCTGTTGGCATGAGACTTATTAGCTTTTATGGACAAAGTAAAAAAATAATTTTCAGCTCTTTAAATCTTTCGAGGTTTGAAGCAATTAAGATGTGCTTTTTTGTCAAACCATTATCTTAATGCTGTTTGTAGTTAATTCTTAATATTGAGGGTAAAGCTGGCTATAATTTACTTGCTCAGCATTCTGATAATGGCTAATATTATTTTAATTGTTGAAGATGTTAAGTGTTTCTTTTGAAATTGTCTCAGATCCCAAATGCGATGCATCAGAAGAATTTCAAAAAGATCAGAATAATCCAGTTGACTTACATGAACTATTGACTGAAATACAGAGTTTGCGAGTACAGCTTGAAAGAAGCATAGAGACAAACAAGACTTTGCATGAAAAATTAGAGGAACAGCTTTCAAAAGACAAGAAGGAGGAAGTGGGATCAGTGTCAGCTGTGAATATCAACTATCTTTTCAAACAAGAATCTCAGCATTATGCAGGAATGAATGGTACTGTGCCACACATGCTTTTGTTATATTGTAGAAACTGTACCTTGTTCTTTAAAGATGCTCTTAGTGCTTTATTCAACATCAACTGTACAATTTGGGAGCTGCCCATCAGCCTTTCAAATCCTTTTCCTGTTAGAGCTATTAGTGCACGGGGAAGTAAAATGCACACTGTACGGTCTTAAAGTCTCCAACTGTCACTTCTTTTTCATTCAAGAAAAGCATTTGCAGAAAGTATCTGGGATGGAAGGATGCCTATGTTAAATTGCAATCATTTTTGCTTACCTGGAGGTTCTTTTTTTTAATGCGCAGCTCTATAGCATTTGCTATGGTGACTCAAGAAGGATCAATAAGTGCACTAAATGGTCTTTGTATAAATCAGTTGTCCCCTTTATGGCCTTGAGGAATATTTTAGCTTTATTTCAATCACTGTTAAGTGATACTGTTTTAGCAAATCAGGGAAAATGTACTCCTTATGCTAAGGGTTAGGTTATGGTCCCAAGATAGATGTACAGGGAAAACAGGGGGCACAGGAATGCTCTTCCTTGCTGCTAAAGTACTCTGCATAGTAACAGCTTTCCATATGTACAGCATAAAGTCTCCCTTCCTACTGCTTGTACAGGTATACAGCACATTGTGGAAAGGAATAATAACGGGGCTTTTTAACTCCATGCACTTCAGCTGCACGTCTACCTAAATGACTTTATGCAGCACACAAAGCAAGCAGCACCATCAGGGAATGGGTGGGAGAGCTTGTGAGACACAACTGGGTGTTTTGTTTTTTTTACCATCTCACTTCCAATAAGAATCACACTTCAGTTGAAATATGTAGTGAACATAATTACCACGTACAAGTCAGAAAGATGCTGACCGTAGCTGATAACCTTTATGGGTGGCTGCCGTTCTCTGTGGGCTTACTGCTTGGACACTCTCATGTGCTCCATATGGGGATGGCTTCTTAGGGTCATCACAATAGGGAGTGTCATACTTGTGGAGTTGATTAAAATATTTTCAGTTTATTTTAGATTTTCTGATGGTGACTTGATTTTGGGAGCTATCTTGAACATTGGACATGCTGAAAACAAACAAACAAAAAAAACCGAATGTAGGTGAAGGCTGGAAGATACATGGCATGGTAGTAGAAAACTAGCTGTGTTTCTCTGCTTCCTGAGACTAAGTGCAGCATCAGCAAAAAGAGGAACAGTAGTAGAGCTAAGAAGATGTTTTAATGTATGTTAACTTCTACTGATGTGCTCTTCCTTCTCCTATTTTGATGCACAGAAAATCTTTGCAAATGCCCAGCTGCCAGCAGAAACATTTGTGAGCTGCAGAAGCATGGACACTGCATTTTGCTAGCAAAAACAGGTACATCCCAAAGTGTCTTACACACGTATGCTGTCAGTGTCCCAGGTTTTTGTTTGAAAGAAGTTTTGTGTTAATTAGTTCTACATATAGGGATAAAAAAATGTATATACTGTTTTTCTGTCCCAGGTACGCAATCAGCCTCTAAAGACGATTTAGACAGCACCTCATCTTCCGGTACAGCATGTACCCCTCGTCTTGTTCCTGGACATCGTATGTGGGCAGACAAAAATGGGCGCCATGTTCTTGGCTTGATCGAGGATTATAATGCTCTGCGGAAACAGATTTCAGAAGGGCAACAGGTTTTGGGAGAAATGGAGATTTCTTTGAGAGAGGTCACTGGTACGAAAGTGCAGGAGCCTGGCATAAAGGTAAGCAGTGAAAGCTGTTCAAGGACGGTGAATTTTACCTAGAGATGCAAAATGTATAGATTACAAAAACAAAGAAGCAGGTTAATGGTGCAGCAGGCACTATTAACTGAATAACTCTATTGGGATACCTCAACCTTGGCAGTCAAAGTCTCATCTAGATGCAGACTCCTATTTGTGATTCTGGGTTAATGAGGCTATGGATAAATTAGTTAATTCTGGTCCTTTAATAAGCTATCTCACTTTTACTTTAAATGAGGTGAAACTACTTGCTTTTACTACGGAAACTGGTAGTTGTTAAATGGAAATGATATAAAACAAACAAACAAAAAATCAAGAATCAGATACATCTCTAAAATGCTTCAGAAAGGGCTTATAGTGAGGGTATGTATCAGTAACCGAAGCATAAAAATACTTAAGGAAATTCTCTTGTAATGGAGGCTTGGTATAAACCGAGGAAATGAGAGACAGTTAAAAGAAACCTAATATACAATTGAAGATAGCAGATAAAGTTTTCCATTTACCTGTATTCTTGCCCTCTAGTAACACCAGGTGATAACTGTACATTAATGATTGATGTATGCTAATGAGGGTTGTTTTACATTAGGGAAGCTTTTAGATATTTTTCCACTTCCTGGGAGCAGTTGAATACTTCAGAAATACCAGTAGCTAGTCTAGGAACCTGGATATCTCATTACTGTTCAAATCTTGTCTTCCTTCTGCATCATGGGTGACATAGTGATGTCAAGTCATGGTGCTCTTTCTTGCTGCATTATTAAGCATAATGGTTCTTAAAGCAATGAAATGTTTGCCTTGTATTGAATAATACACCAAACGGAAAAAAAAAAAAATCAGATACTTTATCCTTTTCCTCTACAATTAGGAGAACAACGAGTGTTTACTTGTGCTTTTTCTTATTTAGTAGTGTTAATATCTGGATACAGTTAATAGCCTGATAGTGTGTTTGGAGTGGATGGAGTAAGACAAATCTACCTACAAGTTTCAAAAAGGGGAAGGAACATTCCGTATATGTCCATGGCAGCTAATAATGAACTAAGAAGGAGGTGATTTTCAGCCTAAATGCTTCTATGAGTCTATAAGAAACTTAAACTGCAGCAGGAAGGGATTGGATCAGAAGGTTCAAACAACATGCTAGTGGTGTAAAACCAATGAAACACTGGAATGGAGACTGCTCATTGACACTGTTGAATCCCTGTAACTGGAGATATTTATAAGAATGCTTGTATTTCCTAGTTATAAATAGTAAAGCTATTGAAGATGCAGCCACAACAATTCTGAAATACTTTTTGTGGTATCACATGCGTACAGTAGAACGATGTCAGAATGACACTTAAGACTCTGTGAAGTATCTTATGTTTTCAAATGACCTAGTTAAGATAACTAATAAAGACTGAAAAAGTAATCCCTCAGTTTCTAACTTCTTTTGGCGGTGTAAAGATAAAAGCAGTAAGCTTCACAACTTGCAATTCCCTATCAAGCTTTACATCACCAAATTTCAGACTATGTAGCGAACAGGACGTTTTATGTGACAGGAAGATCCTGGTTAGGTAACAATGCTAAATAAATATTCAGATGATATGCTGGATGTGGGCAGAAACCGTAAATGCTTTTCCTTCACTACCCTTCCCCCTTTGGTATCATCATTGCTTCGGTAATTCATTTGCTCCCCTTGCATTCTTTCTCTCCTTTATTTCACATTCGTGCAATTCCTTCAATTTGGTTTTCTCATCTGTCAGCAGAGGAATGCATTTTATGTTTGTCATGATAGTTATTTTGGCATTAAATGGAACAGTTTAAAGGGTCTGCTAAGGAAGAAACATCTATATTGCTTAAATTGATGTCTGTAATTATTTGACTTTCAAATAACATGGTACAAAATGCATATGGAGAAGGGAGAGAGTTGCCAACTATTACCACGCGGCATAGCAGATCTAGTAAATGTAATCTATTATTAATCATGGTTATTGATTAGGATATATCCCCTCCCTCCCCCAAATTCTTAGATAACGTGTAATTCAACAGCCTTTGTAAACTAACAAATTACCTTCTGTGGCACACAAGAGCAGTGTATATAATATAAAATATGCAATACCAACTGGATTTAAGCCATTAATGAAGATTACATTAAAAAAAATAATTTTCAAAAAGTAAAAAATATAATGTGTCTTATCCTGTGATACAGGTACCAGACCAGGCATCCCTGCACAGCTTTTCTGCGAATACGAACACAGTACAGCAGATTTTAGAAGAGGCTGCGCGTTTATTGAAACTTCTCTGGAGAGTTTCCCTTCCAATGAAAGCTGTACACAGTACTGCTCATGGCACTCAGGTACTGTTACGTTTCATTTTGTTTGATTTTTGCCTTTTTGAACTGTTGTAATGGTTCAAGGAACATACACCAGTTAGGAACATGCCATTTGGGACAATCTTTTGAAAATCACAAACACAGGATGCCCAGTGTTCAGTAGCTCTCATCACTGAAGGCTAAGGCTGAATGTGTACTGGCTTTCTGTCCTGATCATATTGTACGTTTCTTTACAAAATACTCTTTATTTACAAAATGCTTTATATTAAGGATGTAATCTGCAACCTTGTTACGTGATATTGAGGAAACCTAGGCAGGTGGCAAACGTTTCATTTCAATGAGAAAAGGTTTGGACTCCCTATGTAGAAGCAAATTCAGTTTGATTATGTATATACCAGTTACAACAGAAACTTCAGCAACTTTGATGTAATCTGAGCTACATTTTTCTTTTACGGTTTTGATGCCTAAGCTGTAAAATAGGATGCTTTTTTAAAAGTGTGACAAAACCCCAAGACAAGTTTTATAACGTTTTAACTAAAAAGGACTGCACTATGCAAATGAATGAAAATAAACTGAACGAGGAATGAATTATCTGTACTGTCATGATAGCGACACTCAACAATGAAACTATTCCAAACTCTGGCTCTGAAGTAAATTTGAATTTTTTCCCCCCTGATTTTTTGTATGCCTTTCTTAAGGAAAGCGGGATATTGCTGAAGAAAATAAAGCTTTAGGAAAGCAAACACTTTATATATCATTTTAATAACATTTCTGTTGTTATTTTCTGGCATTCTCAAATGTGTAAAATCAGAAAAGCAGTATAATTCTCTCATGTTTCAGCTCTGTGTTTGGGCTGTCTTGAGAAGTGTGAATACTTCCATTTTTATCCTCGTGTATAATCTGTATAGACAGCTATATGTAGGGCTGGACTGCAGTATCTGAATGTATCACAGATCCAGACAAAAGTGTCTCAGTGTGATGCATCCGATGCTTTATTGACATACTGATCTAAACCTTCTTGATCTGGATCAGTCTGAAAACCTGACCTCGTGTGGGAGATTTGAGCTTCCAGTATAGCACCTAATTGGAATCTGATAGAATACCAAACATAGTGAGGACATCTTAAGGACAGTAGAGTGCTTCTGATGTCTTAAATGCAGCATATGAAAGAATGTCTCCAAAAAGATACTGAGCATTCGCTGCCTTCTGTTCAACCCCACGGGAATTGTGAGTAATTAGTTCTTCTACAGAGCTAAATGCTAGCAGAGAATTCCAGAAGATGCTATTATTTAACAGGTAGCACAAGACGAAAAATGTACAAGCTTAAGTTTGCACGAAGAATCCAGATCAGTGGTACTAATAGACTCTGTCAGGGCTACTTGTAGTCCTGTTTTACAGGATGCTGACCCTAACTTGGTTGGAATCGGTGGTAAAAATTGAACCTTGAATAATGATACTGTCAAACAATTTTGCAATAAAACTGTCACAGTCACTTGTTCAATGCCTTTCAACCTTTCATTTAAGGCAGCCTCAACTACTAACAGAGCACTGGAGAAGGAAGCTGGATGTTCTCAACCTGGCAGACAGGATACTTGCTGAACCTGTCCCATCGGCCTTCATTATGTTTTCTAGTTGAGAGCAAAAAAAGAAAAAGAGGAATGAAAATTCAAAAAGAAAAATGAGTGCTGGTGTTAAGATTTTTCTCAGCCTAGCAGAAAAACTAGTTGCACTAAAAGCCAGCTAAGAATTGTAGTCTCTTGTCATTGGGGAAGTGAAGGTGGAAGAACAAAGGAGTTTTTCATACTCTAAGGAAGTTGAAGGGCTCTTGTGCAGAAGTATTTAGCCATGAACATTGTTAAAACATTAACAGTGTTTAAAATAATTTACATGATGCTTTAATATAGTATTTTCATCTCTGAATTTAGGATGAAGGAATGAAAGCAGAAATAGTGAGATTACGTAAGAAACTGTCTGAACAAGAGAAGAAGTTACACAGCACAGTGAAACGCTTGCACTCCACAAACCAGCTGAAGGAAAACATGGAGAAAGTCATCATCAACCAGTGTAAGTTCATGCTTTATTATGGTTCTTACTTTTGTAAGCTTCCACTAAAATGAGGGAAACAACAAAATGAACGTAGGTGCCCTTTCTTTTGCACTTGGTGCAAGCGGCATTTCTCGGTGTGCTCTCAGGTGGTAGGAACAACCACTGCGTGAAATTCAGACCGTACAGAACTTCTGGAGCCTCATGCAGATAGCAAGATTTTGTGCAACTGCAAAAGGCTGCAGAGAATGCCATGAAAAGCAGTTCACAGTTTCGCATACCGACTGATAACGTGTCAATCTGTGCAGCTGCCACTCATCAGTTGAGCTGTTCCATTTCAGTTACTGCCATTGCACGTTAGTTTCCTGTCCTACAACAGTTCCTGACTGAGGCAAAGTTATTGATGCTGTAGGCCATTCCAGCCAAACTTTTTGATGCAATCCTTCTCAAAACTGTGATTTTGCCTCAGCCTTGGTAAATATGCAAGCATGCTTTTAGTTAGCATTAGATGGCTGAATACTGAGAAAAGCAAAGCAGCAGCAGCAAAGATCTGTCAACACTGTGCACCAGAGTGAGGAGAGTGAGAGAACAGAAGGCTCAGAACAAGGGAAACAGAAGTTTACTCTAAGTCTTTTCAGGAAAAATTAGGACATGCTGTGAAAAGATATTTTACCCTTAACAGCCATATCTAGAAAATAATCTGGAAACAAAACAAGTAGGACATAGACTACATTCTAGCTGTGCTAGGCCAGTTGAGTGTTCTGAGATCCATTTCTTCTGCTTTATAATTTAATCTATTGATCAGAAGAGATTTGATTGGAGCTACAGCTCTCTTCTACCTACATGCTACGGCAATACGTGTACTGCAGGAGGAGGATTTAATTTTCTTCTTAGAAAAAAATAAATCTATCTTTACCTTCTCTTAAAGAGACATGACTAAATGACTTGTTAGTCTGTGCTGGAATGGCATTCGTGTTATCAGTAATTAATCTAGAATGTAAAGTGTTATACATCATACAAGGTTAGGAAAATGGCTGTAATGCAATGCCAGTCACGTCATTAAATGCAATGCAGAAGAATTGAAGTTATTTTAAAAGTTATTACATGTATCTTCTGCCTGCAGAATTATTTATTTATTTATTTATAGATTTTAAAGGCAGGGATTTGGTTACTTATTTCAGAATTGTTATATCAAATGATGTACAAGTTACTTACATTAAATCCAAAATTAAGTTTTGTTTAGGTTTTAAAATTAAATAACTAGTTTGGTATTGTCATATAAAAATCAGATGTATGTATTATGCCCATCCCAATAATATCCCAGGGATATGTTTATGGATTCAGTTTGCTCAGTTCCTAGCTCCGGTGACCTCTCAGCCAGATGCAAAGGGGGCTGTGCAGAGTGTAACCCAGCAGAGATTTTAGCCTTAGGACCAAAATCTTATCCCCACCGCCACTACCCATCCACACTTTCAAAAAGAAAACTGTCCATCTCCCTCTATTTTGTTCACCTCTTTTCAACACATCCAAACTCTTCTGAATTAGGTCCCAATAAAATGAAACACGAATTTTCTGAATTCTTCTTAATGCGAAGTACTGCCTGGCTAGCAGCAGCTTTGCTATTAGTGTCACATACTCTAAATTCTCTTCATGTACTGAATTTAATATTTTTGATTTAGAAAAATCTAGTTTTCCAGGTGAAATGAATTTAGCAGCAGAGTTCTTTACGAGCGACGAGCACTCTGCTACACAGAAAGACCTAGATACAATTTTCTCTAAGTTTCATTGATTATGGGAATTAAGGATGTCAAGTTACCTTTGCCTTAAAGAGCAATTTCAGAAATGTTTCTAAATTGCATCTGTATACAAATTCCTGACCAAGCATACAACAAAACTGGTGAATCATAGGAAGCTGCTGGATTTTATTCTGATGCCGTTACTTGTTTTTATTTCAGCCTTTCTCCTTTTGCTAGCAAGCAACCACAGGCATCCCAGTAGGTGACCTTGCCTTCCGTCATTCTCCAAGCATCGTGTTAGCTGGGCACTCCACAGAGGATTTTTCAGGTTCCCACTGTTTAGTTGAGCATTCCTAAATATATTTAGAGCCAGAGACTGGAACGTTCTTGTGGATCAGAGTCTTCTGTCTGCCTTCTCTGGGCCAGAGAATGGAATGCTTATAAACCTCATCTGAACCTCTGAACATGTAACAATGCAGTGCCAAATTGCAGTAATCCGCCAAGGGTATAATTATCTCATGACAGCTATACCCTTGGAGTTGTTGGGTTCTTATTATTGTAATGAAAAATCTTTATTATGGCTAAATTGTTTATTTTTGAGACTGGAATATTAAATTGGTACTTGTGAATGGTATTTTTCAGCAGTTACGAAGCTGACACAGACTAGAGAATCACATATTTAACCTGACATTTCTAAATATCAGTTTTGTTTAGAAGCATCCCCTCCACCATTCACAGGTCTTGCTCTCTCCCTGCAGAGGCAAACTGGCTGAATGAAGAGAGAAAAACTTGGACCCCTTCAGAACAAGCCACTGACAAGATTTCCCCTAAGCATGTATAGCTTGCTTTGTCCTTGAACTGCCGGAGGAGCAGGCTAACTTCTTTTGCCATCTGTTGTCTTCCCAGCCCATCATCCCACGTAACCTCTCTGCTGCACCATTTTCCTCCCTCCCCCCAACCTCCATTAGATCACACACCATCTCCCCTTTAAAATTAACAGAAAGTGTTCCTTTGCCTTGGATTGAGGGAATTGGGTCAGCTGGCTCACAGGGGTCTGTTTAGGGCCGCAATGTTAAATGTGGTTGTGAGCTATTTGTGTTTTCACATACATCGTTCTTGTTACAGCAGAAATCCTTTAAAAACACTTCAGTGGAGTTTAGATCTGAAAAACACATTACGTGGCAGCTGGACTGCAGGGGCAGGAAATGGCATTCTGGTGCTGGCGTTGCTTCTGACCTGCCTGCGGTGCTGAGCAGGGCCTTTTGCTCTTCCCTGACTGAGTTTGCTTGTACAGCATCGGCCTTTTGTCTCGGGTTTTTGTAGCTGGAGGTTTGTACAGCAGCCTGAGCTTCTAAACAGGGCTTGGGACAGGGTAACGGATTTAGATTTTCATAAGTAAGCTGAAGTGGTGTGGAAGGGCTGCCTACGATTGCCTGGTCGCTGCCCATCTTGTAGATGTGAATTTATACTTATTTAATATTTGGTCTCTTGAATATGGAGAATATATGAAAGCTCATGCAGTATGTAATCATCTCTTTGTTTCCAGTGGTTTTAACTCACGATGTCTTGAAGAAGGCTAGAGGAAACCTGGAAGTAAGTAAAATTTCTGCTTGCGTTCAATTCCTTGGTATATGCACATTAGAACTACACATTGCAGTGTCAGTAGTATTTGTAGAATTAGTCCAATTTGCTTTGGGTTTGCAACTGGAACAGTGTTAAGATCAAGTCTGGGTGGCAGCAGTTCAGTGTGATAAATATTCTGCAATATTTGATGTTTAAATTAGAGTTTTATGACTGGCCAGGCAAACAGCTAAATCCTCTCTTCTGATACTTCCCCTAAATTAATATTCATGTGTCCTTCATCTAGTAGTTTATTTCCATCAGATCAAAGTCCAGTAAGCTGGCTACTGTCTAAGTTCACAAAAGGCATCCGTATTTAAAGCTTGCGTATGTGTTAATAACCAGTGCTTCTGTTTTTTTTAAACACAGACCCAATAGGCAATGCTTCTACAAACAGCTACTTGCTAATGCAGCGCATTAAATTACTTTGAGTGTTTAAGTATCCACAGTTCAGCTTTGATTTCTCCCAGAAGGTTCAGGCTTTACTCCCAGAAGGCTGTAATATACTTTCTGACTCCTAAATCCCCTCCTTCTCCTCACACCATTCCTCTCTGAATGGCTGTACATTTCCCAGCCTGCCCTTAAATTTTCCTCCTTTTCTATGAATCTCTCCTCCATTATCCTCGTCAGCACTGCCTTCCTGAGCACTTCCTTCTGCTCTGTAGCTGTTCTGCTAAGTGGCTCTGCTACTGTCTCAGTCCTACCTGAGTTAGAGATTGGGGACATAATAAAGTCTTTATGCTTACAGGGTTTTTATCACTTTAATTTGAAGATCTGCTGAACACAGGCGCTCATATTTGCAGATCCTTTTGCAGGATTATAGCCCAGGGATAAATTGTGTGCATTTGAAGCACTGTAAAATAGTAATAATTGTTGCTTTTCTAACCAGGTCCCACCACCTGACAATCAGAAATCAGCTTCCTATACCAGCAAAAAAAGGATTCTCTGAAGGAGGAAGTTCCCGTAATAAAGACAGACTGGTCCTGGGATTGGTGTTTGCTTCGTTATGCCTTACTATTTATTGATGTAAAAAGGTTCATTCAGCTCTTTTAATGGAATCAGCCTTTGGAGAAAAGAAAAAAAAAAAAAAGACTAAAAAAAAGTATTTTGTTAAATAACTTATTTAACATTTCCTGTAATGTAAAAGATGATGGTTTTTAATATTTATTACAGAAACAAGGTACTGGTGGTACTGAAGAAAAATCCAGATTTTTTTTAAAGTTGGCTCATTTGAAATTTTATATTTGTATGTCATGTTATGCAGCTGTTTGTTGTTGTAGTCAAACAGGTCCTGAAAGAATCAAGAGCACGACCCACCTTCCAAACTGTTTCTCCACTGCTGAAATTACAGAACGTAGGTTAAAGAAAAATAGTTCTGCCAGCTGCCATCATTTTATAATAATATGTAAAATGCTCAATATTTTAAATCATTTTAATCTTATCTGGAAGATGCTTCTGGAAGCCACTTGATTCTGAGCTTTCTTATTGCCCTGTTAGAAACTTAGACTGATGCTAGGTCTGAAAATACTACTCAAAAATCAGACAATTAATTAAATTTTAAAATACTCACCAATCTGTGTTGTTTTGTTTGAAACGCCAGAACTTTGAGCACTTACTGAACAAAGCCATCAAGGGATTGAAATCTTCATAATGGCAGGCATAGATCACTTCTTTCCTGCCTGTGACTGAGATTAATCCAGCCCTTCCTTATCAGCTGCACTCGTTGGGTGCTGCAGAAGCGCTTGTCAGGGCTGAGTTCGGATGGTGGAAACTTGCTTTCAAGGAGTCACGATCAAAAGGCGGTTTGCTGGTGGCAGAAACACCGCCTTCCCCTCTTTGCTCCCTAAGTCTGTACCAAGAGAACAGGAGGTTACAGCAGGGACAAAGCCGAACAGTTTTGAAATCCATTTTTCTGCTAAAAGCACTGAAAAATGCTTCTTCAAATTACATTAATCTTTTATTTATGTCCCACATTGATATATCAAATAGTGATGCTTTGGCCAGGCCAGAGAACACCAGCATGAACCATGCTTACTTGTGCTGCTCCTGTGCTCCCCTCGCCCTGCCTGGTGTCTTTCCAATTCCACTCTCGTTCTGAGCCCACCACGTGCAGCCTGCTTTCAGGGGCACACCAGGACCAGGGAAAATTGGTTAGTTTAACCCTGACAGGCCCATAACTGGAAGTGGTTGTTGGCTACAAAAATAGACTTTATGTGCAATCATGGCCCTGTTGAACTAAGTGAATTTTGCAAGGAGTGATACTTTTTTCAAGTTGATGATGTCCCCATTACAGAAGATGAGCTGCTCTCGTCATCCAGGAAGGTGAGTGCCAGGTCTGGGAAACCTCAGCACAGGGCTGTGGTTATGTTGGGTCCTTGATATGACACTCTGGAGAACTGCCAGCTGCAATAGTCTTTCACAGAAAATGAATTTGTGCTCGCTGAAACATGGCTGTGAAAGTGGCTATTACAGCCACGGGGCTGGCTGAGGGCTGAGCCACTGCTGGGTGTGGTGCTACAGCAGTAGCTCCCCTCTTCCCACCAAAGATGTCATTTGTTCCAATTGGTTTCCCAACAGCTGATAATCAGGTGTAGTACTCTGAATAGCGCATAGACACCCTTTTATCACTTTTCTCTGAATTTCAGCTTGATACTAAAAGACTGGGGCTGCTGCACTGTCCCTTTGGGCAGATCTGCAAGCTAAAGTGCTGAGCGATCGCCAGCCCAACAGCCAGCTATTGCAGGGGCTGCAGGTAATGTGCTCCTCAGAACTGATGGGATGTCAGAGCCCGCCCTCCCACACAACCCTTTCTCCCCACACCTATTTTGCACAAGAGTGAGTTTTTATTAAAGAAAACCACCAACGCCGTGCACTTTGAGGCTACATGCACCTGCGCTCCCTGGTATGACCTGCCTTTGAGAAGCTCACAAAAATGGGCTTTCTCTGAAGAATGAAAAAGGATTTAATCTGGGGTCCCAGTGCTTTCCTGCACGTCTCATGCTCTAATAAACGTTACACGCCTTGGAGATCCCAGCCTCAGCTGGTCCCTACCTGGCCTGGCCTGAAGCTCCGTCCTGGGTTCTGGCTGCTGAGCACTTGCACCTCCAGTCCATCACGGGAAAGGCTCAAAATCAAAACGCTGTCTTCAGCTGACAGCAGGGGGAAGCAAACTCATTTGTCTGTATTAGAGGAAAGATGCTGGAAAAATTGAAAAAGTTAAAAATAAACTTCGCAAATTGAAAAGGGGGGAGGCAAGGGAAGAGCATGCAGTCAAACTTGCTCTTCAGTCTCTTCACACATTATTGTCCTCACAGCTCACTAAAAACGTCAAGTTAATTTTACTAAGTAGCTAAATTATAGACACTCAGATGTAATCAGAATCTGCTATACATTTCAACTTTCAAAATTAATCAACCTACGTTTTTGAGTTATAACACCTGAAGGAAACAGCTGTACATCTATATATAGTGCACCCATGTCTCTTGGTCTTCTTGCAGCCTTTTTTTCCCCCCTACACCATCTGTACTTAAAAAATAAATTAAATGTTTCCTTTTCCTGAGATGATTTGCCACTTACTTCTTAATGGTCCCTGCTGTGCCCACTCAGAGCTCTTTTCCTGACCCCTTTTCCCTCCCTGCCAGCTCTGATTGCTGCCTCCAGCTTGCAATGCAGCACACGTCCCCGCCTGAGCATGTGCTGGGCAGGTGGGGGATACATTCGTATTGAAATTGGGTTAGTTGGGGAAAAAATTGTGGTATATCATCATGTCTTTAAAAAGAGATGATCCTATGAGATCAAGGTATTTCATCTTAATGAGAAGTGCCTCTTAAACACACACCATTTACTGGGCCAGTTTAAAAATAATTAAAGAAAAACAGCTAACCAGATGGAGGGCTGCAGAAGACAAAGCTTATGGAGTGTTAAACTTTGTTCCCATTAAACAAAATTAAATTTTCCTTTTAAAATAATTATGTGGGAGAAAAATAAGCAGCGTAAGCAAATGGAATTAAAGGAGGGGCTCATTTGCTTAGCGAGCTCCTGCCTGTAGTTTCACTGTATGCACAAGGTGATTCAGAACATCGGTGAGAGCAATTCAGGAGCAAGCATTTGGGAGCCCTGTGGGTCTGCCGTCCTAACCAGTGTCCTCAAGCCTCTCTGCTGTCTTCCCAGCCCTGCAGGAAAGAAGTGTCCATGTTGCTCCTTGCAGAGGATGTTGAAGACCTGCTGAGATCAAAAAGAAAAGAAAATGCTTTTTCCTTCTCCACAGCCCCTATGACATGTGCGGCCACATGCGAGCAATGAATAAAGGAGCTGCTCAGTGGCACTGGGGACAGAGCAGTGTGTCGCAGATGCCCACTGCTCCCTGCCACCGATACCTGGTGCTGCCCGGGGGCTGCTGAAGAACCACGCTGCAATTGCAGTCGCCAAAGAGAATGAACAAAAGTAACAGTCAAATCGCAGGTAGTTGGTTGTATTAAAAATAAATCAATGCTAATGCAGTCAAGCGTTTAAAAACAAAAGCACGGTAAATCTGTGTGCTATTTTAATCCAGGCAAACACTGCTGGCTCCGCTTCCAGGAGGGAGCTGGAGAGGCACTGGGGTGGCCATGGCCATGGCCACGGCATGGAGCTCCTGGGGAAAAAGGGCATAGCCAAGCACCTCACCCCACAGAGGGACACGCGCCTTCCTGCACACATCTTAAACGCTCTGGATCAGGGCAGAAAGTGCCTCCTGGTCTCACTTTCAAATCCAACAGAAACAGCAATATGGAAAGGGGGGAAAGAGGAAAAACAAAACAAAACAAAACATTTTTTTTGGCATTCTGTTGCCACCCAAAGCCAAAAGTCCTTGCAGGCTGATACCTAACACGAACCCTTACCTAGCAGCGGTGTTCTGCAGGACGAGGCACGCTGGTCTCGTTCTTGTGTCTGCAATGTGAGAAAAGCTGCGTGAACAAACAGTACGGGTGCCCCCATACACACAGCACCCCCATCCCATAAGCACCTCTTCCACCCCCACCCCCCTGAGCTCCCTGTCCATGTCCTTAGGCCTCGGGTCATTAGTGTGGATGATATCAAGAAGATGAGATTTAGAGCCAGGACTTACTGACCTTATTTACTCAAATGGAGAGGAAAAAAAAAAAAAAAAAAAAAAAAAAAAAAAAAAAACCAAACAAAATTCAATATGTGCCTCCCCCAGACAACAATGAACCAGAAGCCACCGGTGTTACAGTTAAGGTGGCATTATCAGTGTGTTTGTGCTTTCTTTAGTGTCTGTGCTGGCAGCATCACCTGCCCTCTGCTTGCTGTAATGCTCCCCTCCAGGCACATGCCACAGGCCCTGCTCGCTGGGCTTTGGCTTTGAGAGAAGTACGTGCTCACGGGTGCCCTGTCCTTGGCTGGGTGCTGCAGGCAGCCCAGCACCCCAGCCTGCTAACAAGAGCATCCCCAGTGGGTGTGGGCCAAACCCCCATCCAGCAAAAGCAAACCAAGCCCTGTCTGCTCCTAAAATGCTATTTTTCTCCACCACCAAGCTGGACGTCCTGCTGGATGTGCAGCCGAGCCCCCAGTTTGATGGAGATGTTGCTGCAGCGGGCAGGGCACCCAGAGAAGGCCTTCCCCATCTTCCCCCAGTGGGAAATGGTGCTAGCAGGGACACAGCGGGCATGCACAAGGAGGAAGCCAGGTCGCTTACTTTGTGCCTTTTTGCAGAGGAAAGTCTCTCGAGTGCTTGCAGCAAACAGCGGGGTCAGAGGCTTTCAGCCGCATCCTCCAGCTTCCCCAGGCTGCAGAGTGGTGACTGCTGGCGATGCCAGGGAGACAAACAAGATCTCGGGCTGCTTTAGCGGCCCACTCCCACCTTTGTTGCCCCCTCCTCGCCATCCTCCCACACACAACACCTGCACTTCGCACGGCTTGCTCCTGTCTCCAGAGAAGCAGCACAAAACCAGCAGAGTTGCAATGCATCACTGCAAACCAGCAAATCGAAAGCGATAAATAAACCAACAAATAACCTCTTCTCCTGGCTAGCTAGGTGGGAAGCCTCTCCTATAATCCCAACAACACAAAATCAGGTTCTGAGACACCGTAGCTCCGGGCTCCCCCTGGCCACCCCGAGGCTGCAGGACCAGCTGGGCTCAGCGCCACATCTAGGTTTTGAATTGGCCCCTCTTGAGAGCAGCTCTGCAGGCCTATTTTTTGTGTGTTTATCTTGTCGTTTCTTTAGAAAGGTACTTGCTACAATATTTTTTTTTTCTCCCCTCCTTCCCCGTAGCCCCATCAGAGGAATCTACTTGGGTAATTTGTTAAAGTGGGTTGCTGGGGCATGCATTATGCATGAGATGCAATCTTTATTTTTGCACTCCGCTGTGTGCATTCAAAAACAGGATTGGAAGCGCGTGCCCGCACGCAAAATGAACATTAGCGGCTCAAAAAAAAGAAAGAAAATGCCCATTTATTTAAAGGAAGGAGGGGGATAAAAAAAACCTCAGAGCAACTAACCAGCAAAAGCAGTCCCATTTATACTCTGCTGAACAAACCAGCTCAGAGCTGCTGTGCTCAGCACGACGCACGCAGCGTTGGTGGCGAGGCGAAGTTGTTCACCACGCAGCGTCACCAAACAGCCACGGAGCTCACAGCACCTCCTAGGAGGAGGCACAAGCTCTCCGTCCCTTTCGGTATCTGTGCGTACATAAAAATATAGATATGCATATGCACACACATGCATGTATGCATGTTTTTGAGCCCGTTCTCTCTTGCTTCGGGAGATAAATCAAGCCTCTCTTAACCACTCCTCTTTGCGTGCCCTGTGCTGCAACTGCTTTCAGAGCATCTCACGGTGCTGAACCCAGAAGGTTACCGTCACCAAGTCTTTGAACCTTTTTGCCTGATCTGCCCTTCTTAATCCACCTTTCCCCCGCCACACCTTTACCTTCTCCTGAAGGCTGGGTGCCCCCCTGCCCAGGGGCACTGGGTGCAGACAGCTTACTGTGCGATGGGAGCTGGTGACACCAAAAGGTCACCGGACCAAGGATGTGTGCTGCTGAGCGGTGTCAAAAGTCTGCAGGTTAAATTCACGAAGCAAAACCGCACAAAAAAAGGGGCAGAAAAATCATAGGCCAACAAAAGAACCCTCTCCCTGCTGTATTTCATGCTCGGAGGTCCCCTGATATTATTTTAGAGCAGTAAGATGCATGCCTCATTTTAAAGCCCTTTTAAAACACCGCTGCAGCACTGACATCCCGCCAGTCTCCATCACCCTGCAGCCCCCCCGTTGTCCATCACCTCCCCTGCACAGGGCCGCAGCGGCGGGCAGGGCTGGCTCCAGGCCCCCCCCTACTCCACCAGCCATGTCAGCCTGAGATGGCTCCAGGGGAGAACATGAAGGACAAGCAAGCCCGTCAGTGCCAGGCTGAGCACAAGGAATGGAAAAGCATCAGAAAGTGGCCACTGAGGGGGAATAAGGGGGAGAAACATGTTAGAGGATGAATAAGAAAGAAAGAAGCCATGTGGAGAGAGAAAAGGAACAGGGGATAAAATGGGGACCAAGATATAAGGCCAATTATTTTTGATTCTTTGGCTTAAGGGCTAATTTATTACGGCAGTAAATCACGCTTAAGACAGGTAATGCAGCAGCCGGAGCCTGGACATTATTTAGACAGAGCAATCATGGTATTAATGCTCAGAAAAGTGGAAAATCTAACAGCCTGCAGCCTACCTCTCACTCTTTATGGCTTCACCTCCCACCCAGCACACTGCTGCTGTCACCCCGGTGAGGGAAGGGACCCAAAGCTGCGGTCATACTGGGGTCAGGCTGGAAGGAGCAGGAGAAATGGGGACAGAGCAGCCAAAAGCTGGGTGGATGTCCTCTTTCTTAGAAGATGTAAATGCTGCCCTGTGTCTGTCCCACGGTCATGCAGGGGAAGGAGCACTACGAGCGCTTCAACCACAATCTCAGGTGGAAATCAGCTGCACAATGAGTAGGGGCTGAGCCTTTCATCACACCACCACACCTCATATAGGGAAAACCATCCCTCTGCATGAAGGTGGTGTATGAATAGAAATACCCTTTTTGCAGGGGGTTAGAGGAGCTGCCCTGTCCCCACAGACCTCCTCCGGCCCCTCGTGACTCAGCAGGGTGAAGCACACAGACACAGCAGTTTGATAAGGCTTCCCTAACACACCAGCCCTGCCAATGTGCTGCTCAGAGCAACTGCATGCTGCTCCCCTCCTGCACCACTCCTAAAGGTGCCAGCTCCATCCTCTGCCCCTCTCCTCCCAGCCGTGCTGCGAGCACCCCAGCGGGCAGGGGCCCCGTGCTCGGCTCTGAGCCCTGCTGGCCCTCAAGGCAGCAAGCGATGTTGGCAGCCTTGAAAAATGATGTCAAAGATGTGAAAAAACAACCTGCTTTGCCTCAAGTCATCAGAGCAAATTATGCATTCTCCAGCAGTCACGTAATGAGAAGTTAAATAACTCCATCCTGGGCCAGTCCTGCTGTGAACGGGAGAGGCAAGTTCTCCGCTTCCCCCAAGCACGATCTGAGCCCCTTTGCTCGTGATTCTCCTCCAGCATCACTTATGCTATGAAATCCACGTTGTGATCCCAAAACACTACTTGGCAAAAAGACACAACAGCCTGCTCTGACAGCCCGATATTAAACTTGCAGGTCCCACTGTCCTTCCCCTATCCTCCTGCCCTCAAAGCACAAACAAAATGGGAGAAAAAGGCCGCACCATCACACCCACCCGTACCAACGTTGCCCACAGATACACACCGGGGCTCTGCAGTCTCCATCAGTACTCTTTTTGCCTAATGTCCCTGGCAGGATACTTTTTTGTGGTTGGGAATAAATTGAAGAAATGTGTTTACTCATATCCCATAAAAGCACAATAAACTTATCTCCAGACACTGCATTAAAGAAAAGCTTTGATTTTTAAAAGTTACTTTGTTCTGAAACTCCTCCAGGCAGAAAAGATAATAAAAAATAGCAAGCCACTGGTGGTTAAGGGGGGGGGGAAAAAAAAAATCATGTGGTTATAATTTCACTCAACAGCCTATCCCTAACAGAGAGCCACACAAAGTACACATGTGGGATAATACATTAAAATATCTTGGAGAAAGCTGTTAATTTATAACAGTGGTAAATAAGGGTTGATGGGGACAGCAGAGGCGTTTTAGAGTGCGGTGCGTGTTACCGAGTCCACCAGATGTCACATTGGCACTTAAAAGCCTTAGGTGGTTTGAAATGCAGTACAGATTGTCTCGCATTTGATCTTCTAAACCTGTCTCCATCCATCATCGTCAACAACTGTCAAGATAAGAGGGGACAAGTTTTGATTGGAGCCTGATTATTTTTTGTTGGTGCAGTGGCAGAGATGTATATGGTCCTGAGAGCTGACATTTCTACCTCTTCTACTGGAAAAATGTGACTTTAAGCAGAAACAGGGCTAGCTTCCACTCCAAAACCAATTTGTTTGATGGAATTCACCCTGCAGAACAGGAAGGAGATTTGCATTTATGTCCGCTTGAATGCAGGCTTGCATGCACACGCTCCTTGATTGTTTTTAGTTACACCTGATGATAATGCAGAGAGAAAGATCGATATGCAGTCAGTTGGCCTGGTAACCTCTGCAAACAGCACAGAATTTACACTGAGCCTCTGCACGGGGAAACTCGGAAGCATCATGAAAGTTTCATGTAGCCAGAGCAGCGCTGTAACAACCCGCTCTCTGCAGACCCTCAATGTTTCTGGCACTCTGCTGATTTCCCCCTGGGCTCACAGCTCGGGAGCAGTTTTGCAGCTCTGGCCCACGTTTCTCAGCAGTGCCCTGCCTGCTGACGTGGCCTTGGGAGGCCTCCGGGCAGCAGCCTCAGCGACGCCAAGGGCTGAGGCTCCCCAGCCACCTTCACGCTGTCCTATGTGGAGAAGTCACCTCTGGAGCGTCTCTCACCCAAGTACATGGGACACATCGACCATAACCCACCCCACTGCTCCTCCACCAGAGGCCAAAGCCTCCAGGCCTCCTTCCCCACCTGCGGGACAGCGACAGGATCTGGCCCAATAAATCCCACAACCTGGTACCGATTAAAGGTTTTACTACCATGAGCCCGTGTGGTGATTGCTCCGAGTCCCAGCACCACTTACACCACACTATTAACCAGCTTATACATGCCACGTCACCCTTCTGTAAAATACTTCATCAAGTGTTTAAATTTTTCTGTCGCCTTTCTCCCTCGAACCTCTTGGCTGTAAAAGCAGACTGGGTCTAACAGCTAAGGGCTCTAACAGGGCTGCTGGGAGAGGGAAAATACTGTCACTATTTCACTTCAGCCATGGCCTTTAAATCATCTTTAGCTGCAAAAGCATTAAATGGAGTAAAATTAAACACTATGATCACCTGTATAAAAATACTTGTTCTGAAACGATCCTGCAGTTCCTCAGAAGCCCAATGGTGAATTCTGGATTCACTGTTCGTGGCTGGTGTTTCAATAAGCCTTCAATTTCACCAGTTTCACAGAGGATGTTCCAGGTGAACCTGAGGGTTTAAGTCTATTTTCATGGAACACCCCAAAGGAGCAGCTTAAACATGTTCAGAAACAGGGGGACCCATCCCTAGCAGGGATGTGAACTATCTACAAAACATCAGTGAAGCAGACCAAAAAAGAGATAAAAACTACAGCCCAGTGCTGAGACACACACAACCCAGCTGACCCCTTCCCAACGTTCATCAGATGAGCACCTAAGTTTTTGAAAATCTAGGAATGAAGAACTCCGAACACAGCCTATGGTCCTTCACAACAATCTGTCTTGTTCCTGGGGGTTAATAAATCAATTGCCTTTAAAACAAAACACACTCACTTAGCAAAAACCTTAGCCAAGATGCTTCTGTGATGTCACAGGAAAAGACGAGCATGCAATCGATCCAAGTCTCTCTGAAAATGGAAATGTCAGGAGGCAGGCAATGGGACACAGCACTCCCCAGGAAACATCAGAGACCTGCATAGGCATGGCTCAGCCTGTGGCTGAGGTTCTGCTCAGAACAGACAGACAGACACCGTGTGCAGCCCACCAGCAGGCACCGGGCACCGTCTGCACGCCCGACATGGGTGCCCTGCCTTGGGCTTCCTCCTTTCACACCCTCCCTGCTCTGCTGTGCCCAAAGCTGAGCTGTCCTTTCCCAAATCACCAGTTTTAAAACATTTCCTTGCACTAACCTTGGACTACCACTCCTAGCATGTTGCTTTAACCACCTCTTCTCCCCCCTGCTTCGGGAACTGACACACTTGAGAGAGAGGAGAAATTAAACCATGCATTGCCTCCTGCACCGACAGACTCAGGTTCTTATTCACACAGACTTAAAGAAAAAAAAAAAAAAAAAAAAAAAAAAGTCATCAGGATCTCTCTTTGCTCAGAAGACTGTATTGCATTAACTCTGGCATAAGGCACAATGCAAACCAAAAGAAAGGGAAACTCACACCAGTAGGTAGCTGGAAAACAGAGGCAGAGTAAATTAGCATAGCCAGCGTGCAAAGCGAGCGGAGGATTTTGGCTCACATAAAATGATCCTGATGGGAGGAACAGTCAATCCCTCCTCTGAGCTGCAAATAAAACACGTGGCTGAGGGGCTGCATGAATTTGGTAGCAGAGATAAGAAGGAGCCAAACTGCAGTGAGCATCGCTGCCTCGCAATTGATGAGCTACTCTGCTTGGGGCCGGAGTACGTGCACTGCACATGGAAAATGCAAGTGGCTGAGAGTGCCCTGACAGCAAACCACCATGCACGGGCAGCCAGAGGAAAGCTGGGAAATGAGGAGGTGATGATGAACCCAGTACACGATGGCAACATGTTGGTTTCTGCCCCTCAGAGAGGAGACCAAGGAGGGGAGCTGAGCAGGGCCCATCCAGCGCCACTGTGACAACAGCTCCAACAAGCTTGGACAGGGGAACTGAACCACAGAGGGAATTTCAGCATCCGCTGGGTGCCAAAACCCCGAGGTGTATGGATGAACACAACCATGTGGTAAACCAGGGCAATTTGTAAGAGCTGTGCCATGCTCCCAGCCCTGCCTTTCCTGTTGGTACCGGCACGGAGGAGGACAGTGCTCACCCCAGCACGGGGCTGCACGGTGCTTAGCACCATGGGGCATTGCCGAGGCCTTTGGATACAGCCAATATCTGCCTGCTAGGCAGTGGATGGGTGTTGAAGCCACAGATGTCTCAGTCTCTCCACACCAGACCAGCAACTGGTGGGCACCAACTGACATCTGCCACACAGAACACTTATTTTTCCTCAGTGGGATGCCCCAGGTTGAAAGCACCACCCCAGCAGCACTGACTCCGATGAAGGGCCATCTCCCAGAGCCCTGGGGTGAGCTGCTAGATCTATGGGAAGTGTTTCCAGCAGCTGGGACATCCATAACTGTCCTTCCCATATGGATGTTTTGGGATCTGATGAATGGCTGTGCTCTTCCTCCAGCTAGGACATGAATGTTGTCCCTCTCTACAGTATGCCCATTTCCACAACACTGAAGGGATATAACAATACAAAACCTTCATAGGCACATAAGTGAAGGATGGAGGCTGGGAGACGGAGGTGTATGGTGGCAAAGTTCTCATTGCCTGTGTGCTGGATTCTACTATTAAATAATTTCAGCACTAAGGCTAGGTGCCAGTTCACAGAAATGCACCGTAATTCAGTCATGTGTATTAATGAAGGCATCATGTCTGGGACACTTCTGTCAAATTGGCTTGAAATCCAGAAAAGCAATTAAGACATGCACATATATGTAGAGACTGATCACAGCAACCTGTTTCTTAGAGCCAGATGTCTTTAGAAGATGTTAAAAAAAATAATACCCAAGGTATATTGTGGAGCACAGATTCCCTGTCAAGGACGTCTCTTCACATGCAGCACTTGGGGCTTGTAGCGCTGCAATGAAATTCTGCACAAGGGGGAAATTTTAGCTGAAAATCCCTGAAAGACGCTTGCAGCCCCAGCAGTCCTTATGGGAGCCCTGTCAGAGGACAGCCAGGAAGCAGGACTGGCATGCAAGCCAAATGGCACGGCCACTAGTGGTCCACGTAGGCAGAGGTGATTAAGTGACGCGAGGCACGGATCTTTCCAGCTGGAGGTATTTTAAACACATACAAAATAATGTCAAATCATAGGACTGCAATCTTTAAATTATATTCAAAAAAGATGCTCAAAGCATATATCATTGAATTATGAACAGCTTTGGCAGCTTTATTGATGATGTTGAATCTGGTTGACAGATGCATTTACACTGCATAAGCATTCGAGATGCTAGAGTAATTGCTTATTAGTCTTGTTGTGAGGCAAAACACCAGATTGAAATAAATAGGAGCTCATGAACACAGAATTTTGCTGCCTCTTTGATTATTTTTTCAAGCTAACCATCTGCTAAGCATCTGGGATTCTTAGAATCCAAGATCCATACCACACACAGGTGGGAATTAAAAAAATACAAATAGAAGGAGCTTAAGAACCCAAACAAACTATAACATAAAATTGTCCAAAGTGACTCAGGACTTTCTTCCCTGACTTGCATACCAATGTAGGAAGCGCAGGTTTTACAGGATGGGGTCTGCCCTACACGGGGAGTGGAGGCAGAGCCAAGCAGCTCCATCAGCTTCACTGCACCAGTGCTCTGCAAAACACACCAGGGGCAAAAAGGATGCGCCAGGTACCCCAGGGTGGGGCATGGAAGGACTGCAGGGAAGCAGCAAAGCAGGCACTTGACAGCTGTGGTCTCCACAGGGGATATATTTAAAAAATCCTGAGTCACCAGGAAGACTTCCAGGACTCTCTAGGGCTGCTTTTGCACGAATTTTGGCAGGCACTGTGAGATTTCAGGTTACATCTCTGTCTCTTGCTAATGATTATAAACCTTTATCAAATTTCATTTGTGTTTGGCAGGAAACAAAATCAAAATGCCCATAGAGAGAGCTGTGTGTACTTACACACCACCCACGATGCAGACCCAGCCTGTGATCTCCAAGTGTCACAGGTACACCCAGCCTTGTCCTTGCCAGGGACAAGCAGAGGATGGGACGGCCTAGGGAGGGGGCCAACACTTGCCCTTCACAGCCTTTGTGCTTGGACTGAAGACCCCAGGGAAGAAACACTTGGGGCATCACGAGCCCCAGTCTCAGCTGAGTTGGGATAAGCACTACAATAAGAAAAAATAACACTCAGGAGTCTAAGACTCATACAGGACAAATTCTGGAGTCAGGGTACAGCTTGCCATGCAGTTTATTGGAGCCTATGGGATAGCAGCTTTGATAAGAACGTAAAATTGATATTTGAATTCCCCCAGCTGCCAGTGCACTCGATGCTGAGAACATGAGTTAATAAAAACAGCCAGTTAACATAACTGTCAAACTCTGGCAAATACCCATAAAGCAAATGTTCTTTTTAAGAAAGCAAATTAGACATGCATTTTTCTCCATGAAATAGTGCAATTAGAGAAGCTTTATAACTAATATTTGTTTTTGGTTCTAAAATATTAAGGAAACATAGCTCAGTGAAGGGTTTCAATTAATCTTTGAACATACACGTTCAGGTGTTTAAAAGGAAAAAGAAGAAAATTTGTGCATCATGATCTGTCATCTCCAAAAAGGTGTAAACAGTATCTTAGAGAGCAGAGTTTGTGTGACAAATTTGAGATTAGGCGGATTCCGATCTAAAAATTAAATTGCTTATCAGAGAAATAATATTAGAGTAAAATAAATTAGAATCTCTACTGAAGACTCTAAAAGTAATTTTTAAAATTAATTAGAATCAAAAAGATGGATCTCAAAGGATAGGACAACTCTAATTTAGACAGACGGTAATTAATTCCTTATTTCAGAAATTCATTAACAGGCTGTAAGAGCAATTCATTCCTTTGCTGGAGTTCAACTCCAGAGAGAGAGATTCATCTGGAAGTGGGAAATGTGAGCTCCCCTGTGGGCAGCAGGGCAGGAGAGCCACACCAGTGGCCTCTTGATATGGGGCACTTTTGGTGCAGCAGCTCACTAAGGTGGGTCCTGGTGATTATTTTTTATTATTTTTGTTTTTCCCCCCAGTAGGTGACATGCCCAGATGCCCCAGGTGCTCAGAGTTCATACCTCCAGCTGTTCACGCTCCCAGCTGGGTGGGGGCTGTGAACACAAAGACTCAGCTGAACCCTGGCAAGTTGGGAAAATAAATGAAGTACAGAATGCAATCCTTGGCTTCAGGGAAGCATTTCCTTGTGTGACGGAGCCTTTCCAAATGATGGAGCAGAAGGACCCAGGCACCATCCTCACCTCCAGCCAGCTCAAGGAAGCCCACAGAGATCTCCCATTTCCCTTCCCCATGTGCATCTCATTAGAAACATTCAAGAAGATGGCCAGCATTGCTCTTGTTCCTGGAGAACATGCTCACCTGCTGTGCCCTTGGTTGGGGTGGCAGATGTCCCCCTGCACCAGCCTCCTGCAAGTGCAGATCCCACTGCAGGATCAGGCCCTGGCATTGGGACCAAGAACCTAGAGATCTGGAGGGGATTTAGGGTAAAATTCTGGCATGCAGCAACACAGAACTAAGCTTACAGTGGACAAGCTTGCAGCATCTCTGCTCCTCCCTAAAACCAATGGGCACATCTAAAAATAAACAACCCCCCACAATTCACAGAGCAATATCCACGAAGAAAACAACTTGGGCACCTCGACAGACTTAGTGCAGGAGTTTCGGCCACTGATAAATACATGTGCTGTCAGCCTGGCCTGCTGCCAGCCCCAGGAGAAGCTCCACAACTGCCACTGCACTCTGTGATCCTTCAGAGAGGCCAAAGCACAGTGCTGGTCCCTGCCAGAAGCCATGCTCCACTCTTTGTCATCTGGATCCATTTGATAACCGGTTGGGTTTGGAGCTTATCCTCCAAGCTGGAAGCCATGTCAAGGGGAGGATAAGCAAGGCAGGAATCTGTTCCCTGTACCCAACTGGAGAGAAGCCCAAAGCTCAACCCTTATCTGAGAAAACCTGCACTCCAGAGCTGGATGCGAGTCCCATGTCCATAGCAGGGTAAGCGGGAGAGTCCCAAGCAGGGATTTAACCCCCAGCCCAAACCCCTCAGTGAGGGTGACCACAGGCTGCATTGCACCAGCAGGTAAACGCAGCAGTCCCAAGCTGCACTGGATTCTTGGCCCTGCTGTACCAGGAAAGATTAACTGGACTTGTCTCTGTGTAAGGCACTCAGTGACCCGTGTGGTGCACGGACAGATGGCTTCACCCAGGCACAGGGGGACAGAGCTAGAAATACAATAGGATTAGCTTTGACTCACGGTCCCCAGTTCCTTCTGGGAGGAGCAGCTTTCAGAGAGGAGGATGTAGAATCACAGCATCAGTTAGGTTGGAAAAAGGCCTCTAAAATCATCAAGTCCAACATCTCATGTGTCTGTCAGACTTCAGCATCTGGGACCAAAAGATAAACACGCGGCATGACCTCTCTAGGAAAGCATGCTGAGTACAGGATCCCAGAGCTTGTTCACACCTCTCTGCCACACACTTAAGGATGATTTTCCTCCAATTCCTATGTCTCTTTTAAGCCCAGTGGGGAAACAGACTGTGGCAGGACAGCTAGCACCAGAGAAATTCACAACATTGCATTCAACACAGCACAGGTGATGGCTTAGAGATCACCACTCCACCAGTCCAGCTGCTGCAGAAAGCCATTTATATCTAAAACAGCCAGCAGTGGAACCAAGCATATTTTAAACAAGACTTGTGCTGGAAATTTAAGTGTTTAGCTACATCTGGCTATTAACTTGCCCACCCAGCCCTGCAGGCACCCCAGCACCTGATGCAGCGAGCACTGTCAAGGTGCACGGTAGCACTCTTCTCCTCCTCCTGCCACCTGCTTCGCTCCATTTTCTTCCAGCCAAGCACTTGAACATGGTGCTGTGGGCAGCTGCCTTTACAGTTCAGTGAATCAAGTGTTCTGCTCCCTGCTGCACTGTCTCTCATTTACTGTGTGACAAATGCCTGGAAATCGCTTGGTTTTATGTCACCGTAAGCCAAGGATATTAAATTTACATCAAGCCGACAAGAGCATAGCTAAGGAAATGAGATGTTACCTCTGGAATGAGGAAGGGGCAGACATCTCTGAATACACAGGATGGGTGTGGATTTCTGCTTTTCCTCATCACCATCTCCCAGATTGAGCACAAAGAGCTTGATTTGCCTTTGAGAAGAGACCTCATGGTCTGGATGGAGCCTGAGGGGCAGAGGGATGAGGCTGGAGATGTCTCCATTTCAAGTGTCTCTCAAACCCTGCATGCCCCAAGTTTAAAGATGCTGTTCCCTGTCCTGCACCACATCACATCCACTATCACCAAAGGCACAATTGTCAAAAAAAAAAAAAAACACAACTGTCAAAACCCATAAAACTGTCATCTCATTTGCTTTCTGTCAGCTGTGACTGTCTGAGGGTCTCCAGGAGGACTCCCATCCACAACCAGTGGGAAAACCTAAATCTGTCCAAGCATAGAGAGCCGCAGATGGCTGGCCACTCTCCACCATGTACAGACACAGAGCTGGTGCTGCATCTCAGGAGCCCCTCTACTCCTGCTGCAAATCCTCAGGTAGCTGTTAAATTGCCTCCCCACCATCAGGTGGCCTCTGGATCTGTCTCGATACCAAAAAACACTTTCATTTCAGTATAAGCTTCTTATCTCACTGAAGAGCATGCTCAATGTCTCTTATCCTGTTACCAAATACGAAGAACTCCTATTCTTCCACCTAATTTTTTTTTGTGTTTACAGCTTTGTTACCAAGCTATCTCCCTCCCACTCACCTTCCCCTGATTGTTGATAAACATGGAAATCCATTCCCCTCCTAGCATGGGGAGCAGGGGATCTTTTATCCTCCTCCTGATAAACAGCAATAAGCTTCTTATCCTCTTACCAATAACCGAGAGCATTGCAAATCCTGTATCAGACACACTAGGGTTAGGGTTTGTTTGCATTACGTGAAGAGATTTCTTAAAGTGGCAAATAAAAGGCATATCATTTTGTTCTTTTATCTGAAACTTCCTTCTAGGAGGGAAGGCAGAGTTGTTTAGAAGTAGATTTAATTGGGTATTATTCAGTATCAGGTTGAGGCAAGTTCTCCTGTCTCCCACAAAGAACTTCTGCACTAATTTGTTCTTATTCGTGGATGAAAGGTCATTGTGCTGACTAGGAAGTTAAGTAAACAAAATTAGCATCTGATTTAAGAGACTTCTTATTCCCTCTGGTGTAAATTAGTGTAAAAATTAGCAAGACACTCAGTTGCTTCTGTTTTCTGCATTTGAAATGCATCAGTTCCTTGAATTTAATGGTGTGAAGGCTTATTATTTCTTTATTTATGCAATTGCATATACATGGGTGGTGAGCTGGAAGGGACCAAGTACATCGGCTTCAGAAGCAAAAGTCATTCAAGGTTAATAAGAACAGGACAGAAGAGCTCACAGCAGTACTGACACCTGGATGCAGAAAGAGCAACAATTTTGTGCTCATAGAGGGGAAAATATTTTTAAAAATGCAACACAGACTGCAGCCATGAAACTCAGTGCCACATGATAACCCAAGGGCAAAGCAAAACCACCTTTACTACAAAGGAGAACAGGCTGCTTTGTTCAAAAGGTTAGACTATTCTTTATTTTAATTTTGTATTTTAAAAAGTGTTCTTAAACATTCATACCACATTCAAGTAATTCCAAGTTCTTTCTAGAGATTAAAAAAAAATCAACTATTACCTTGGATTAAGGCAGAAGATTCCCACAAATATGTTCCAGAAGCAGGTTCCTGATAAGTTGCTCATTAAAAGGCTTCAAACTAAGTCACCTATTAATGATTGCTGCCAATTCTAATAAGTTACCCAGCAACATTTCAGTTCAATGTCACTGCAGCATTCCATGAATGCACTATAAAGTTATATTCTTCATGGAAACAAAAAACAAGGGACAAAGGGATGAAGAACAAGGCCACATTAGTAGGTGCAAGTAACTTCAGATGAGGAAGGTGATAGAGGTATAGTTTTTAATATCGTGCTGGAAATAACATCCTTGTAAAGAGTATCCAGTTAGGAGGGAAGGAGCACCTGAACCTGGGTGTCTCCCAGCACAGGTGTGGGAGAGGTTTTCTCCTTCGTTGGTTTGAAGGTTCTTACCAGCACATCACATATTGTACTTCAGTAGTGAATAAGAGGCATGAAGGTAACCTTTGGAATGTTGCAAAGCAAGTCTAGATTTTTTATTATTTTTATTTTTTGAATGCCTCTGGCACAAGCCTTCAGTGACTACTCTACAGCAAAGCAAGGAGCTGTACCTTTGGCCCTCCCAAAGCCATGGGACTTGCACTACTACAGGATCTCTCTCAAGATACTCTTGCCAGAAACAAGAGCCATCCCTCTTCCCCCCAAAAAATCCACCTGAAGTGACCTGAATATCTGCAGGACTGACTGCAGATATTGCCAGAACTTGTTTGGGGGTTGCCACTTCCATCCATCTGCTCCCAATCCTCCTTGTACTGACCCCTCAGAAGAGTATTTCTCTCAGAGTTGCGAGGTGCTACCTGGCAGCAGCACTGAACAAAGATGCTCTGGCCTGGTCTGAGCCATGAACTTCCCCAGGGACAATGCAAAAGGAGCAAAAGCAGCTGCCCCCAGAGGGACCTGACCTCAGACAGCCTCCTTGAGGTAGGGCTATACTTACCTCTGGTGAGGTTCTCCTACAGCAGTAATTTTAATCTTGCATACTACTAATTTGGATATTGATTTTCCACTACATGGCTCAAACATATTTCCACTTTAATTGGTAAAATTCAGTCCCCAGACCCCAAAGAGAGGTGCAACATTTTCAACCAAGCTCATCATTCTGAGTCTGCAACTGCTTGTTAAACCAAAAAGATGTGGAATTGAGAGCAATATGTTAAAGTTAATAACATGAATATTAATTCCCTGAAGAATTATGGAATACAGCTATTCTACCAACCAAGCAAAGGTAACATTCCTCCAGCCCCATAAGAGAAATACAGGCACTGAAGTAATAGTTTGCATTTCTTACTAACTCAAGTTTAAAACGTGAGCAGAAATACTGGTTTCCTGGCTAAGAAGAAAGCAGCTACTTCAATGGCCATGACCTGGAGGGACAGAGAAACAGTGAGCAGCTCCAGGAAGTCAAGTCATCAGTGCTCATCAACAGCTGAGGCACCTGCCAAGCAGGACAGGAGAGGTCCCTCAAATAAGCATAAACAAACATTAACAGAATAAAATATGAAGAGCAGGGAACATAGCATGCATTTAAGGACCCAAGTATTTTGAGTTAACACCCTGCTGAAAGTTGACTGGCTTTACTTACCATACTGGGCTCAGCACCTTTGGTCTTCAGAAGTTTGGGACTGAATTTCACAGCAACCTTGGTTTGGGCACACTTTCTCCAAGCTTCAATCCAGGTGACCAGAAGAGGAAGCCAGAAGGCACACAAAAGGAACAACTGAGATTTCCAGTCCCAGCTCCTACTTTGCCCAAGCAGTCCACAGGTAAAAAACAGGCTGGGAGCAGGAGTCCCACTGCCAGCCCAGCAGCAGTCTGAGAGTCACTAGGTCCTTTGCACAATAAGCCTGGAATCCTTCCTTGCATTAGGATGTTGATTTTCCCTGCTGAGCCACACAATGAACTTTTATAGGGAGGGAGGGAGACCTCATGGCAGCCTGCAGCTCCCTCATGAGGGGAGGCCTCACAGCAGCCTGCAGCTCCCTCACGAGGGGAGCTGAGGGGCAGGTGCTGAGCTCTGCTCTCTTGGGACAGCAACAGGACCCAAGTGAATGGCACGGAGCCAGAACAGGGAAGGGTCAGGCTGGGTGTTAGGAAAAGGTTCTGCACTAAGAGGGTGGTTGGGTGCTGGAACAGGCGTCCCAGGGCAGTGGTGTGGCCCCAAGCCTGCTGGAGTTCAAGAAACACTTGGACAATGCCCTCAGATTTAGGGTGGTCCTGTGTGGAGCCAGGACTTGGACTTAATGACTCTTGTGTCACTTCCAACTCAGGATATTCTGCGATTCTGAGTTCCCTGGAAACACCAAGACTCCAGACAAAGGTGTTCAGGCACCTTTATACATAGGTTAAGAGCATGTCTTGCTATACAGCATCCCACATCCAGAATCAAACAACTCATTTCAAGTGTTCGAAGATTCAGATTATGAACTAACCCAAGTTTGTCTCCTCTCAGCAAAAGCAGCAAACTCAGCTGTCTCCGGAGTAGCAGGAGTATTTTCCTGGCTACCCAGGTGATTCTTGGATCTAGCAGCCCTCTCTTAAGGGTCTGCCCTTGATCCCACCATCCCTCATCCAGGCCTTCTTGTCACAGCCATTGTCCTCACTACCATGCTTTTCTTTGCTGTTCATTAGACATAAGCAGTGCTAGAGGAGAGGACAACAGTTCAAAGCCTGTCATTGAAGGGACGCATTACAAGAAGTTCAGTAAACCTTGCAGAGAAGACAGTGTGCAACTACTGTGGCCACAGTGTATTTGAAAAAGAGATTAACACCACAGAAAAAAATAAAAATAAAAAAATTGAGCAGAAGAGCCATTAAGCATATGTTGGGTACAAGCTCGTAAACACATAACAACAATTGCCAGTTAACCACAGGCGAGAACTTTCTACAAGCCGCAGGTACTGGGCACAAATTGGCAATAATCAGGTTTAATGGGTTTGGTTTACAGTCTCGCTGGTTTGCATGTTTTATTATTTTCTGCGGTATTAGCCAGTAAAATAAAATCTCTCTGAACTTGCAAATCTGTCAGGGTGGAAGAGTCCCAGATGTTACAAGAGTCATATTCTATAGAGACCCCAAGGGACTGGGAATTTTTGTTCCATTACAACGCTGAGGCTTCAGGCAGAGTGCGAAGAGTGCAATAACAATGATGGAATTCAGATCCAAACCAGACATGGTAACTAATGAAAGTGATTAAGTCCAAGGGAAATAAACTCCAACTTTTATTTCCATTCAGATACCTGAAAACCCTTTGCACTGGAGAAAAGCAAGAATTACCAAGCAGAATGATATTTAAAACAGTGCCGTTATTTTCAGTATACAAGTTGAAGCTCCACTATTATTTGAAAAGAAATAGAAGCAAATGAAACTCATTTGGAAAGGAGCACAGCTCTTTTAGCTCAGGCTCTGCAAGAGGCTGCAGAGCCTAAGACAAGCTCCAGCCAGGACCTTTGGGGCAGCTGCATGCATTTGCAGCTTTTCTCCAAGCTCACACGGAAACAAGACATTGCTATGCTTTCCATTCCCAGGGAGGAACAAAATCTCATTCCACTTTCCTGGCACGTAGCTGGGCTGCTTTCCAGAGAGGCAAGGTTATAGGTACCTCAGTGCACCCCAATGCCTGCAGCACAAGGAGCTTAGCATTCAGTGTAATCAACGCTTAGAAGACACACCATAAGAATCAATACAACAGAGAATTATTATTGTAAGACATTCCTATAGCACAACAAGTTTAGCTTGTACTCCACAAACAAGGATCAGAAACCTCTATCTGACCCAAAGAGACTCTAGTCAATACAGAGCATAGCACACAATCAAGACAGAATACTGGTGGAGGAGCAGTGGGGAGAGGGACTGAAAAGAAAAGAGAAGAGGAAGGACCATGTATTCATCAGAAGCTAGCTTAGGAACCATCAAATGATTTAACTGTTTTTTCCTCAGTATCCCTTACAGAGTTTTGCTAATTAAACACCTATGACTACTTCAACTTTTTGATGAGGAAGCTGAGAACAATGCCATGACTTACCCACTTCCATGAACTGAGGCCAGGTTTCAGGTAGGTCCTTGCTCCAGGCTAACCACAGCACCAACAAAATGGAAGGAAAGTACCCAAAGCAACCCCACAGAGCCCCCTCTCTACAGAACAACTCCTTCTCACCTCCCCTCCAAATGATTTGCCCTTTGCCTCCTGATTGGTCCCCAGGCCCTCACACAGCAGTGAGTGGGGAATGAATTAATTACATCCTCCTTAAAGAGTCCTGATTAGCATTTCCATCACATGCTAACAAGACACTTCCTGGCTTCAATGTGCTTTCCTTCATTACAGCTTTCTGAAGACAAACTTTATACGTTTATGAGAAGCATTAAATGCACAATCATCTAACTGTGATTTATAGTCATCCTCTCTCTGTGAAGTTTGCCTAAAGACTCGGTGTATCATGGCATGAAATCTGGAATGGGCTCCTTAGATATAGATCTCCATCCACAGCTTTGTCTTAGGCCCCTTTGGAAGATTTCATCACAATAAAAATACAGTGACCAAACCCAGAGACACTGATTTATTCAGCCTGCAGAAAATGGAAGGGAATATCCACCTCAAAAAATAGCATCAAATAGCAAAAAATATTGCACAGTGATGCCTCCAGGATTTTGAGCAGAAGCACAGGGCAATCTAACCCTAACTCCAACAGAGAGAGATTACTGGGGAAGAAAGCTCGGATTGGCAACTGGGGCATTGTGCAATAAATAAAAAAAAAAATGAATAAATGAGAGAAAGAAGTAAACAAAGCATACTGAGTAATAGATAGAAAGATGCAAACGGAGGCAGGCAACTGGGATATTTCTTACGTTTAATGTGAGAGAAAGGTTCCAAAGCTTGAATAAAATGACTTGACTCCTATCAAAGGTTTTGCAGTTATACTGACTGTAATGCTTATTAGCCTTTGTATTTAGCACATACATTCAGCATCTAGAGTCTCACTCCAATACATAATACAATAAATAGACTAGAAGCTTACTGTAATAAATACACCACTGCAAATGAAATAGTAATTAGGAACATAATTCAGACAGATTTTAGTTAATGCCTATTTACTAGGAGGTGCTAATCTCTCAAATAAATGTCACAAGTATACAAAACATGCCTCCATGCTTCCAGCTTCCCTCTGTCAAAAACTGTTCACCGGCTAATTGGAATTTAAAAAATTGCCCCATTCTTTGGAGTACGTTGGCAACAGCTGTACCAGCTTTTGGAAGCTAAAATGCTGCTGAGGTGAACAGTTTAGCAGCTCACTTTTGAAAGCTGGTGTGGCCAGATCAATCCATTCCCCAGTTCCCAGCATGCAGCCTCTCCCAGCCAGCACATTAGTTCCCCCAAAAGAGTGCAAGGCTGGAGTTTGGGTACAGCATGACACCAGCCTGGCACATAGCTGCCTGTTGAGTAGCTGGGCAATGGGAGGAGCAGGGTATCCTCTACTCACTTAAATACACAGCCAGTCTGCAGCAGAGAGGGAAGCAGCTCTTCCAAGTTACAGCACAGCATGTACATCCCCAAATTATTTAAGCCCTCAGTGATGCACTGCTGAGCCAACAAAAATGGGTTTCAGCCTTTGCCCAGGGCTTGACCCTTGCTCTTCAGAGAAAATATTAACAAGTGTAACACAGGGTAGCTTTTACTTCTCCATTCCACGTGGCAGTAGTGCCTCTGAAGCCTTGCCCACCTGGGGATGAGAACACAGGGTGCTGACGTGACCGAGGAAGGCTGTGCTCAGGAGCTGCATGTTCCCACTTTTCTGGGTGCACTCTGACTGGAGATAATCCAAATCAGTCCCGTTTCCCAATCTCAGTACCTGGAACTGCCCCCAGCTCCTCTCAAGCTGGATGGAGAGCAGGCTGTGCTGCAAGGAAAGCCTTCAAGCTCATGGACACATCTGCACCAGCAATTGTCATGGCAGCTGGAGCTGGACCTAGAAGCTCCCGTCACCACTCAGTGAAGTAAAGCACAAATTGACGCCAACTGTGACAGCCCAGGGACTGATCTGGCCCCAAGGAGACAGCAAAGGGGAAGAGTGGAGAGTGTTCTCCTACAATGACCGTAATTCTGCAGTCCCTGGCTGTGCATTCATTGTTGTCTTTTCTCACTCCATCATGGAGGTCATGTGCAGTAAGGAATTTTATCCTGCGGGGCTGCCAGCCTTTTAATCCAAGCAGTTCATTTTCTCCTTGGAATTCATCTTCTGGACCAGGACGCACTAACTGCGAGCCTGCATTTGTGATAAAGACCATGAGGCATAAATATTTTACGCTGGTAATGAGATATTTAGCATTGATATACAGCTCAAAGCCCAGTGCAATTCCAGCTTTGTTAATTATAATGAACTATTGTAGGACTCGACTTCATCTGCTCCTTGTAAATCTTGCAATGCTGGTGTGATGTGCTGGTGGCTTCTTTCCAGGGTAAGGCTGGAGCTCAGCATGGTGAATGTTTAATCAAACGCCCAGGCCCACTGTAGGAGCAGTGTAATGGTGTGAACAGTGCCTGAGTCGTGTTGTGCTGCTGTCTGGAAGAGAAGATATGGGCCTCTGTATGGGGCCTGAGCACAACTTTATTGTAAATCCACTGTTTTCCTCTTTATAAGTCACAAGCAGGGACTGAAGCTGTTAATCATGAGAACAGTTTTCTAACCCCTGAGCCGCCATGACTGGTAGGCCAGTAAGGCAGCTTTGCTCATTCAGCTTGACCTCTGGAAGAGGACATGCACCTTAGCCATCATTTTATGAAGTGTTTTGGGCATCTCCTGCCAGCTGCCTGCTCTTACTGTGGCGATAATATTAGAGGGTTGCCACCCCTCCCAAAGCCAGTGATGGTCCCCATCCCCTAGCCCTGCATCTGACATATCCCATCCCAACTTTGGAGAGCTTAAAGCACACATTCAGGCATAAATTTATTGTGCAGACACACTATATGTTGGAATAAAAAAAATCAACATTACAAGCAAAGCTCAACCCAGGCCCCTGGATTCAGGTTGAAACCAGACCATTGGGTTTCACTCTGCGTCAGGAGCACCCCCCACCAACATTTCCCTTTTGTTGCCTGCTGAGGAGGAATAGTCTGGTATGACATAGTGTCTGTGACACTGGAGGGCTTCCCTGGAGGGGAGGAAGCTGTTGTATCCCCCTCATCCTCCCTCTCTAAATGCCTGGGAGATGCCACCTCTTCCTTTGCTCTTCCCTGTGTCTTTCAAGGGAACTGACTCTCTTGGTCCAGCCCAACACAGCTGCTATGGGCTATTACAGGGCGGGCACTGATCTACTCCTACAGCCAAAAATACTATGGGGCTTTTTATCCTTAGAAGTGCTGAGCCTTTGGAGAATCATCCAGGATCAGGCCCTCTGCCCTGAAATGGGTGTAGGACATGGGAGGAGCAGAGGAAAACATGCTTTTGAGTTGATTTAGCCCTGAAAAGCCACATATCTCTGTCCAAATGAGCTAGCCAGCATGGATCAGGCTCTGAATAAATCCTGTCTGTGCTGAAGCACCTGGAAATGGAAGATATCAATGGCAGGAACAGCATCAAGTTAAAAATGTGATGGAGTGTGAAGCTGGCATTGGGATCTACCATGCAGCAATGGCACGGTTCTGCCTTTACTTAGAATTAGTGGATACTTGAAAAAGTAGCTTAACATTTTGTCAGATGCTAAGCATAAATCTGGATAATAATTCACGCTACACTAGACTCTTTATAACAGTAGTTTGCTAAAACAAATTGAATTCAAACCTATATTCATTTACTAACTTAATGCATGGCATATCTGTGAATAATTTTTCAGACTCTAAAAAATTCTAGACGCTGGCTTGGCTGGAAGAGGGCCAGCAAATCTAAAATTAATGTACATTAAAGCATAACTGGTACTCTAAGTGCATTTGTTATATGCAACAATAACTACTTTAAGCCTTTAATTAAAAAATTTTCCTTTTTTTTTTTCTTTTTTTAAGTGATAACTGGGGGTGGAAAGAATGAAACTTCTTTGCTTTTGAAGATGTGTTGAAACCTCCGCTCTATCCCCATCTCTCCCTCACATGGAAGCATCAAACTTCAAAAAGAAAAAAAAGGAACTAAAAGGAACTAAAGGGAACTTTTACTTGTAGCGTTCCAAAACTGAAGCAAAGCCAATGTTTTGGAGGGGAAATAGGGAAAGAAGTGCTAAGTTTTGTAAAACTGAGAGCCCACTTCTACAGCACTTCTGCACAGAAACGTGCATGGCAGCCCTGCAGAAACACAGAGAAGTTTTCGCTGCCATCCATTTGCTTAGGAAGTGAAAACCTGCCCCTCAATGTGACCTGCTACGCAGACAGGACCATTTGGATAAGAGCAGTGTAATTTGTCAGGGCCACCCAGAGCATGAAGGATGGAAGACACCCAGCAGTATCTCGTGTTTTATGTTACTACCTCCTATGAAGATTCATATTTCAGAGAGGAAGAACATTCATTGCACACCATCCAAAGGCTGCCTTACATTTCACCTCTGTGGCATCCCCTCCAATGCACATGAATATTAATTTCGTCTTCCTCCCCCATCCCAACAATTATTTACTTTGCAAAGGATTTACTGTGTGGCACTTCAGCTGAAGGCAATGTGCATAAGCCCCACTCCTGTATATGAATTAATTTTTAGAATTCTTAATTTATTACCAATTAATTTCTTCTAAATTATAGGAGAGACGACCTGCTGTAGATAACTGTTCCTTTCTAATGCCTTCCTAGAAAATCTCTCATTAATGAGACCATTAATTTAATGGTGACTGGGGCAAATCATCCAGAGAGAACCCTTCAGTTGCAATCTGTATGTCCCACCTTATATTCTTGAGAACGTGGTAAGAAGAAGTTTGTCTGCAATAAATGCTGGTATAAAATATACTCGTATATGTATGTATGCAAATAGCCTGATCTAGCATCATTAAACCTCTTAAGGAAATATGAAGTTTTGAAGCCATTTCCCACTTTAGAGCTCAGGCAATGACTGGAGCATTTGCATTAAATGCTTAATGTTCAGCGGAAGTGCAAATCACCATTTAATTAACTTATTCCATAAAATATGATAGTTTAGCAAAGTGAACACAGATGAATTATCATTATTCAAGAGGATGCTGAATGTGCTGGTGAATCTCAGATTCTGCAAAGCTGACAACAGGGATCAGGGGGTTCATGGTATCTAAAACAGAGTGTGGTTTTTTTTTTACGGGACTATTTATTACACATGAAATTTTGCAAACTTCCACTGTGGCCACTTCTATCAGACCCATGCAAGTGAATGCACAATTACAGACAAAATTATTATTGCCAACAGCTGGCAAAAACAAAACAAAACAAAACAAAACAAAACAAAACAAAACAAAACAAAAC
>CM021781.1:4731623-4872092 GCA_011076525.1 Nettapus auritus | reverse complement strand
ACAAAACAAAACAAAACAAAACAAAACAAAACAAAACAAAACAAAACTTCTTTGAGCAACCAGTGCCAGTGGCTGGGCATTCATTACTTTCTGAGATGGAGCCCCACAAAGCCACTGTTAATGCTACAAAAATTCACTGTCATTCTCAGTCACTGTTCATGGAGATCATCTGCTGCAATGCGTACATGTGACTGAGGTTTGATGTGGGACGAGCTGTCCTTGCCTTCCCTCTGCAGGGTACTGCTGTGTGCCTTCAGGAGAGACCAGGTGGGGAAGGAGTGCAAGGAGCTACAACACAAAGGGCTGGGAAAAAATCCCCTCTCTGCCTAAAACACCTCCCTGTATTGCTGCATCAGCCAGAGCTCCATAGGATGAGCTCCTGGGGTGGTGGTGAGCATGGATATACAAGCAGAAACCAGGAACCCTGCTGCTGGATGCTGTGGTGCTTCCTGTTCTAGCACTCTGTCGTAACCACTGGGTTGTCTCAGCCTATGCTTGGCCTTCCTGGAGGATCAGAAAAGCAAACACCACAGTGCCTTGCTAGAACTGTCCCTGCTCCTCCCTGGTTGTAAAGATCTGGGGTGTTCACCAGTCTCACTGATTTCTTGCTTGAACTCCAATTTTGTGGACTTCTGTTCAGCTCCAAAGTCATCTTGAAAGGATTAGCCATTTTGAATGGATCCATTTTTTTTGCCATTTACCATCATGCCACACATCTATGATCCTCTATCATCCGTGAAGATGGGGACAAGTCATTGAGGGTTAGACATAATTCATGGGCAGTCCCTTCCTGAAATGCCTCTCCCTCTCTTTCTCTTAATGGCAGATGGATTCTTAAGTACACATTTAATGCAGGACAGCTACCATTTTTATTTTTGTTTTTATTTTTATTTTTGTTTTTATTTTTAACTAGTACTGCTGTTATCACACTGCCAAGAATCTAGGCCTGGCAGGGCAATGTCTCATCCCTGGGGAAAGAAGAGCCTTGAGTAGATTTTCCCACAGTATGTCACAAGAGTGTTTCCTGAATAGAGAATGCAGGGTGAAATACAGAGCAGAGGTACAGCCGCCACAGCTACAGGAAGGTTTACAAGGCAGCACAAACCTGAGCAAGTGTGGAGGGAGAGTGCCCCTGTGGAATAATACTCAAAATGGGGGAGAAAAAAACCTGTGCCAAGATAACCTGAGGCACTTCTGATTGTTTGAGAAATGAAGAATAATGAAGCCAAATGTTTCAAAGTTGGACTTCTGTTTTATTTTCATCTTCTACTAACAATGAACTCGTACTTCATCTCTTGGGTTCTGATCTAACAGTGCTTCTGCTTCCCAAGATCTTTCTTCCCCTTTTGATAGATGTTTCCTTGAAACAGCCCTTCTCAATATAAAAACACATTCCATTTGAGCAGTCACTAAAACTGTCTTAATGTCTCCAGTCTTCACTTGAAAAAAAGCCCAGGCCCCAGTCCCAGCGAGGTGATTCTCTGCTTACCTAGAGGTAAATACATCTGTGTCAAAACCAGCTTAATTTAATGTCACTTCAGCAGTCATTTAACTCTGGTTGGCTGTCAGAAACCATCTCCTTTGCCTTGAATACTTGCCATTAGCTTCCCATCGATAACGCCCTAATCTGTAACAATCTTGAGCTTTTCCACCCTGCTCCTTTCATCTACTCTCCCTGATCCCTTCTTCTACTCTGCGTGATGCCCACAGCAGTAGGGTCACAACCACAGCGGCTACAGACTGAGAACAGGCACTGATCTTTCAAGATAATTTTTATCATGTGTGCTGCTGACATGCTCATGTGCTTGCACATGACCACTACATCTTGCTGGAGGATCTGGCACTGAATTACTCTTCGATATCTTTTTTTGTTTTTTTTTTTTTTTTTTTTTTTTTTTTTTTTTTTCTTAAGAGATGGTTCTTATAGCAAAGAGAAAAGAGATTGACATATATACATGGGGGTACAAAAGAGATTATTATTATTATTATTATTATTATTATTTTCCAGATTGGAAATGGGGACAGATGGAAACTGAGATCAACATCCAGAAAATAAATCAAGTTTTGTAACAAATGTGCCTTACAGTTGTGCATTATATTGCCCAAGACAATCTTGGATTAAATTTCTGGAGGTCCACAAGGCACAGGGACAATTAGATACTTCTGGAAGGGATTTACAAGACCCAGCAGGCTAAACAGGCTTCCTACTGTCCAGCCTGGTTAATTGAGAATACCAGAATTCAACCAAGGGCAAGCAAGGGATATTATGACACAGCAAGCCCACCCTGATCATCATTATGAGAAGCAAAGATGCAAATTTCCCACAAATGCAGAGTAGAACAGCAGGTTTTTCCATACTTGCCAGCTTCAGAGAAGCTCTGAAGATGCCACAAACTCAATCATGTGAAAAGAGCATGAGAGCTTTTATGCAGGTGGCAGTTTATCAATCGATCATCACTTTCATCAACAGCTTTTCATTCCTTGTTCCCATCAATAGGGACATCTCTGAAGGTTCGTTCCGATCAGGACAGACTAATTGGTACTAGAAAGTTCAGTGTTTGAAGATTGTATGATTAGGGAAATGTACAAATTCAATTTCTTTCAACCAGATTCAATTCTAATCTAATCAGAGAGATAGAAAACTCCAGTGTAATAATGACAAAGAAAATGACTTTGTTTCAGGCCATTTAAATGTCCCTTACTGCAAACACTCCAACAGAAGAGACTCTGTTTAGAGTCAGAGACAGGGTATTTGCTTTGAATTCAACAGTAAATGGGCCATTTTCTGTGTCTAAATTAACATTCTCTCTTTTTGAGAGAGAGAGAGAGACACCATCTAAGTCAAATGAGCATTTGTGACATTTAATAAAGCAATTATATCTAAAGGCTAGGGGCTTGAGATAGAATAGACTGGCTAATGTTGTCTCGAAATAGTCTTTCGATAAAGGAATGGTGCTCCTCTACAGGCTTCCAATGACCTTGAACAGATTAAAACTGGTAGCAGAGAGTGCCTTCCATCAGCACAGTTTAAGTCAAAACCAGATCTGAATAGAAGTGGGTTATTATGCATTCCCAAGTACGTATTCCAAAAAAGCCTAAGGGACTGAGAAGACTTGCTGGATCCCAGGCTCTGCAGAGCTTGGCAGCATGGCCAACCGGCAGCCCCACAGTGTGTTGCAAGAGAAGAAATTGCAATACAAAGTTGTAATACAGAGAAATTCCTACCAAGTGCTATGTCAGCAGAGCAGCATCTAAGCTGAGAGCTGTTGGAGTGTCTCGCTAGGTACTTGTGCTTGACTCAACAACAATAAAAATCAAGGAGGGGCCAAATTACAAGACCATGTTTGAGACACTCAACATACAAGTGACTCAGAGTTGGCTGATGAATCTGTGGCACAGCTGGAAATAAACTCCAGGAGTCTTGGCTGCACGGCCACTCTTTCCTTGATGTGACACCAGTTATTGTTAGAGCTGTGAAATTCCTTTTGCTGGCCTCGGAAGCAGCAGCTCATTTACTCGCAGCACATTCAGCCCAAATGGTCCTGCATCACTTCAGAGCAGTCTCATCACAATACACCTCAGCATCAACTGGAAATAACAATATGCATTGTCTTGAACTGGTGTGCAGCCAGGGTCAGCAGAGCATTTCTTTTTCTTTATACATTTTTTTTTTTTTTTTTTTTTTTTTTCCTGTGGGAGGATCTGGATTGACAGGTCTGGAGACTGAAGTCCTTAATTTAGCAGCAAAACAGGGGCAGAATAGTTATAATATAAGCTTTAGTTCCATGCTAGCTTTTTGTTGGCCTCAAATTTGAGCTGAATGGAGCAATGCTAAGTACGGGGAGAATTTTCCTTTACTTCCTGGCCTATCCAAGTGCAAAAAGGTTGGCTAATAGGGAGCTTGCCGATTTCACTGGTGACACTGAGGTTTGATTTCAACCCAGTTGTCTTCAGCTGAGCTATTAGTCACAAACATCTATTCTTGTACTTTCTTTTTCCAACTAATAAAAACCCTGGCTGACAATAGCAACCCAGCTGTGAGCAGCTCAGCGCTTCTCCTATGCTCCTGCACAACAAAGTCTGCTTATTGCTCCTCTTGGTGTAGCCTTGCTCGCGGCTGCTTGCTCACCAAGCACCAAGACTTGGGAACCTCAGCAGAGAAGACCGTCTTGCACTGGCAGTCACAAGGACAAAAGGACAAAGCCACTGTGCCTGTGTGATGGCAGTCAAGCCAAAACCTTTAGATCTGTCATGCGATGAAAACTTGGCCACTGCACAAAATTTCTCCTTCTGGCAAGTAGCAGCCAGGCTCAAAAATTGGCAAAAATGGGACAAGAATTTGTCTAAATGACAATAAGTGTCTCCGACTAAATGTCAGAAATTTCAGAGAAATGACCCCTGATTATCGCATTGCACTAGAGCACCCAGGCAGCTGTGTGATCATGAGCAGCAATAATAACAAGCCGATACCTGGCAGGCAGTGCCCCTGCATATGGTGCTGTGCAAATGCATGGAAGTTTTACCCTGGCCATTAGCAACCTCCATTTTAATGCAAAACCTTGGCAAAAAGGGCTTTCCCCAGGTATCTTGTCACTTGTTAGATGGTCTGTGGTTTATATATTATACATATTATATATGTACTATATACCCTCCCCAGCCTGCCTCGCTCTGCACATCCCTCCAGCCTGGGTAATCTCTCTGGCAGAGATTTCTGCCTAAACTCAGCCTGCAACAAGTCTCCAGCTGGAGTGAGTGCTGTTTCTATTGAATGAAACAGAGATTTTGTAAAAGATATCCTGATTCTGTGCTATGAAAAAGTACCTGTAGTTTAAATCAATAAATATTGCCATCATTTAAAGACACTAAATCATTTCACAAGAGAACGTGAACCAAAACATTCAAATTTAATGGCCTATGAATGAGTCCAGATAATCTGTGACTTATATGCTCATCTAGATTTTATTCCATACAATTGTTTGTTAATAAACACAGGCCCTACTATTGTAATTTAATGCTCCCAAATTATAGGTGAGGGTAGGGGCTACCTGGGCTTTAAATCCTTACATTATTATTTTTTGGTTATAAGGATTTCAATGCCCCAATACCATATTCAGGAGTGGTTTTCATAAGCTTCATTTGCATGTTGATTTTTATAGTAATTATCAGTAAAAGGTCAAATATTTGCTTTATCTATATAATTCAATTTTAGAAATGCCTTTGGGATTCAAATTAACTCCCTTGTAATATCTTCATTGAAAAAGAAGATTAATTATGCTTACAAGAAACCTAATTTGGCTTATCAGACCTTTAATGTTACAGGGATCGTTAATGCATTTAAATTTGGGATTAGTAGAGTGATCTGGTTCCATTATTTTGGTGACTTTAATATTTGTCATTATTTTTATGCATACAGTTCCTTTTCCCTAAAGTGAAATTATAACGTCTATTATAAAGGAAATAAACATTATATATTGACCTTAGTAATTATGCTTCTGCTTTTTAAGAGTGCATAAAAAGATGTATTTGTGACTCACATATAAATTCAGCACTTGGGCATTAAGTGGACTCCTGGCAGTAACACTGCCAAGCTGATCAGCAGAGGAGGATGCAGGAGCGCTGGCAGGGCCAGGAAAGTTTTTTTTTTTTTTTTTTTTTTTTTTTTTTTTTTTTTTTTTTTTTTTTGTGTGTGTGTGTGTGTGTGTGTGTGTGTGTGTAACTGCAAGGGTTAACCCAACTGGCAGCATGGGGAAGAACTGGGAGTACTCCAAAGCTGCTACAGCAGTATAAACCTCTAACTGCATTAATAACCACATCTCAGTGCTTTTCTGCCTGTCTCCTCTCTGCCTTAGTTATGCCATGCTTGTTGGTACGGGATGCGATTATTCATGCCATGCTGATTGCCGGGATTTGGGGTTATTTATGCCAGGCTAATTGCTGTGGTATCGCAGTGTTCATGCTAAGCTAATCACCATGGCATTGGATTATTTATACTGAGCGCACTGCTGTGGTATTGGGTTATTTATGTTGAGCTCATTGCTGGGGTATTGCGTTATTCATGCCGTGCTTGTAGCTGTGGTATCGGGTTATTTATCTTGTTCTTATCCCTGTGATATCTGATTATACTGATTAAACCAGTTGCTCCTTTTGGTAGGTTATTCCATTTTCTGATCCAGTATCAGAGAGGAAAAAATATCCCTTCTCTGCTCTTCAGATTAGCTTCACAGTAATATTTTCTTTTGGTTGGCTCTCTGTGAAAGTTTCTGGAAGTGCAGCTCCAACATCGAGCTCAGATTTAGGGCCTCTGGGAGGCTGAACTAGCAGTGAGGATGTGCTAGCACTGTTGAGGCTGCCTGCTCTTGTACCAGCTCTGTCTCAACTGGCATTTCTGTAGACTTGTGATGGAGGTTAGAAGCAGGGTCTCACTGCTATCTGGACATATGGCTTTGCTCATGTTCTTGGTACTGCTTTCTAATACCCAAGCCACTCTAGTCCTTGAGTAATGACGGCATTACATGCCCACTTTGTAAGTGATGATCCTGAGAGTGACCAAATCATTGCACTCTGGTGTGAGTAGGGGCATTTAGCATGCTTATTTTTCTCCTCCAGCTCTGCAAACACAGCAGGCATAGGGAAGATGCTGTCATTTGCAGTTCTAGGAGCAGGGGATGCTCCCTTGGCAAAAGGGCTTTTATTTGCTTGTGTGTCTGCAGCAAAGCAGAAGATATTTGGTCCTGAAAGATGCCTTTAGAAACATACATGCATAACACTTGCCCAGGAGAACTGAGGCTTAAAACTTTTTTCCTATCCTCTTGCTGAAACTGTCCTGGATACCTATGCATGGTGGCAGAAGCTGCTCTCTGCAGTGCTGTCCTCTCCTTGGCTTTGAGAAACCTCACTGATCACCCTCACCTAGATGCCTAACTTTGAGAAGAGATGAATTTAATCCCTAATTGATGTGCCCAAGGTCAGGCAGAACGACTCAGTCCCTGTGTTGTTTGGTTTCCCCCAGCCCCCTGTGTTCCTGTCCATTGTTCCAGCTCGAGCTGTGGCTGCTGGTCCTCTCTGGCAGTTACATGCAAATAACAATGATCAGCTTAGTGGTGCTTGTGTTCCTTTAAATTGTTTCCAGGATTTCTGTGCATCAGTGGCTCAGTACTATTTATGTTTCAATACAGCAAACTTTAAAGGTGCTTAATACATTAAAAAAAAAAAAAAATCATTGCAAGAAATAAGCACTGATGTTAGCTTAGGAGAAAATCTTTTAAAGTGTTTTTGTTTTGCTAACAGAATGCTGCTATGTATTATTCATTACAGCTTCTGAGATTTAATTATTATTAGTGCTAGTGATGATTGCTAGAAAAATAAACTGTAGCAGAAGGTGTCCGTCATTGTGTGAAGGGCATATATACGTTGTATAACTCAGTATACCCATTTGCATTAACCTCATTAGTTGCTCTCAATGCATCTCCTGAAGTGCTCTTTGCTGGGGAGCGCAGTGGGCACAGAAGGAAAGGGAACCATCTGCCCTGCAGCTCCCCTGCAACACAGAGCTGAGGATGAACTAACTCAGTCCATCCCCAGTTTGTTGCTCACCCTGCATCTGTACCTGGGGCTCCTCATCTGCTTTCAGCCCCCCGGGCAGCCCTTTTCATCCTGGAGCCTGCTGCAATGCTGAGGCTCTTGCAGCAGATGAAGTTGTTCCAGCAGGAGCAGCCCCTGCTATCTGGCTGGTGGCTCTAGGCAAACACGGGAAACTGCTGGAGTGAGTTTAAGAGGAAATCTTGATTCAGCAACAAGCAATGCCTTTTAGCACGCTCTAAACAAGACACAAAACTGCACAGGTAGAGCATTCAAAGGCACTGCCGTTCCACGGTCTCTCCCAGCCTCAATCATTGTGATTCACAGATGATTGGTATTTTCCTCACTACACTTCAGTGTAATGCAATCCCGTGTAGCTTGGTTCAGCCCTGCACAGTGCATTATCCCTTATCACGCCAGCCACACAAATGACATCTTGCAGCATTTCCTGGGATTAAATAGCACAGGGCTGAAGATGCTTGTGTCAGGAGCTGTGGCAGGGAAGGAGGGGGCAGCATACCTTCAGTCCCTCTCTGCTCTGGTGCAGCTTTGCATCCACCCTTGTCATTCACTCCATGCCTTCTATGGAGCTTGGAGCCTCTCATCCAACACCTAATTTACCTAGTGACTCAAAAATCTCATTAATTGCCTGCTAGATCTTGCATGGTCTCCCCTTGAGATACCAGAACCTCCTGTGATCTCTGTGCAAGGGTTTTGGCAAAAATGCTGAAGAGATGTTGTCTTTCCATTTAGGAGCTCTGACATCCTTGACTCCATGTTTTCAGCTCTCATCAGAGTCCAGACAGAACGAGTTCTTCAGGCTTGAATTCAGCTTCTGCCCATTTAGTCTTATTTGACCTTGCTAAATCAGTAGGTCACTAGATCCCCTGAAGATTCATTTTTGCCACCTGCTCTATCAGGAGGGAGGGAGCCAGTTACTTCAGGCTGCGTGTGCTGGAGTTCATGAGCTACTGGGACACAAGTGGGGACTGAATAAGGACCGGGACAGGGTGAGCACTGTCCTTTGAATACCTGCAGTCTTCCTACTACATGGCACTTCTTGGTCAACACTCTTCAAAAGCCCCCTGTATGTCCCAAGAGATGATCTCTTAGATGGTCCCGTGTTTCTGTGAAACCCATTGCCTCCCCCCGAAGAAGGGAAGAATGCTGTCCTAACATGCTTTTCCACTCCAGCTCCTATTGTGAGGCGAATGCATTAGCTGCACGGAAGCACATCAGAAAAGAAAAAGCAAGAGGTGAATCCTTCAGGAAAGACAACAACAAAAAAAATCAAGGGACAGCTGGATTGACTTGAACCAGGTATCCATCAGGGAGGTGGGATACAGAAAAGGTCTGATGCCCTTGATTTGCAGTAGATAACTAGAATGTGTACTGAAATCCTAACCATTTCAGCATCCTCATGCAACACAGACACAGAGTTTGATACTATTTACATGGTGTGATTATAGAGATGAGTTTTTAATAGTTAATATCCTGTCTGCTATACACAGACATGGGGGATGCTGATAGTATTACTCCCTTGTTGGCCCAAATATTTGGATCCAGTTTTCCCCTCTCTGTGTTTTATGTAGGTTTCTGGGCTGGTGTCTTTAGCCTCCCTGGTGGCAGCATAAAATCTTTACTGGATTTTACATTGCCCTTCTACACACAGAACAACTGCTGTCTTCAGCAAAGATTGAATGAAGATCTCAAGATTTAGCCCAGCAGTTTTCTAATCTGCTTCTGGGACCCTTTAGAGCGAAAGACGGTAGATAAATATGAGATGCTTGGCTGAGGGGAGCGTGGGCAGCAGCTAGGGTATTGCTACAGGTCGTAACTCAGTGCTTCTCTGCCGCTGCAAGTAGCCCACTCTGTCCTTGGAGCCATGACGCCAAACGTTTTTATTGGGACTTGCGTGTTTAAAGGCTGGAGCTAATCTCATAAAACGGACGTGTAAAGTGCTGGACATTTACACTTGGATTGTTGAAAGCATATGGTCATGGGGCCGTGGAGGGTGTTTCTCTGATTCCAATGCAAAAATATGCATTGCATCTAAATTGACACTGGAAACTGACCCGAGCCTGGTATTAGAGAAGATTAAATTAACCCCCAGCAATAGCTCCATATTACAAAAATGGTTAGATCTTAATAAATTGAAAATGATAACAGCGGCAAAAGCTGTACATTTTCCCTCGTGTTCCTTTATTGCTGTAACACTTCTTTCCAGTTTGTTGCTTCTGTGGGTTTTATTAGCACATTTCAGTGGAGTAGATTTGCTCTGAAGTGATAAAAGCCGACTGTAATCAGAAAGCTTTATGTTATCTGCAGCAAACAATGGTAAATGCCACCTGAGAAGGGCTCCGTTCAATGCCTTCATTACTGTGATTAGTCTAAGACGCTGGAAGATAGCAACAAACTTCAAACTTGTAGATAACAGACTTTGTTAAGAGCACAATAACCATCAAACACCCTGTACGTCAACCAGCAGAGAGACATCTCCGCTCCCAATGCACCTATGCCTAATCAATATGCCACAGAGCTGTATAACGAGGTCTCCACCTGTGCTCGTGGTGAAGCCACCTCCTTGCAGACAGCAGCAAGAAGCTGTTTGCCATGCAGAGAGCCCACGCTCCATGCAAGTTGCTTGGTGCAACTGATGCACTGCACAAAATTTTCTTGTGCAAGGGAGGAAGGGGGATTTGGTCAGTGCAGGGGCCATCTGCCGACTCCCTGCAAGCGAGGGAATATTGTTCCTGGGGTTTAGGAGGCTTGGAATGAAGCAAAATGTGCAGTTATACTGTGCTAATGAATGCTGCTTCCCCTTTTGCAAAACGTATTTATTTATTTTTTTTTGAGTGACTGTATCAATACAGAAAGTTTTAGTTTAGATTTTGTTTTTGTTTTGCCTGGAAGCTGCCATTATTCCAGGTGAACATGTTGCTATGCTAGTTTATAGCAAGCATGGTTTGGCCTTGGGGGGAAAATGGCAGCCCCCAGCCTAAAGCCTTTTCCCTGTGCTGGGGGTGGCAGGGCACCGGCACCCAGCAGGGCACTTGGCACCAGAGCCAAGGTGAAGTCAGGGAGCCCTGTTGCTGGAGAGGAAGGTGACACAAAGCAGCTGGGCTATGGCTCTTGGCACTGCAGCATCCTCCTGGAATAAAAATACTCCAACTTCCAGTTGAAAAAGCAATGTTGTGTCTAATTTTTAAACATAAAATTAGTATTACCATAGAACAGATAAATGTAATATCCCTTAGAAAAACAGCAGTCAAAGGTTTTTTTGGTGAAAGATCATCTCCAATGGAAGTATTCTGCTCAGGCTTAGCTTCAGGCTGTGCAGAAGTGTTTCCTCTTAGTCCAGCAAACAGCGTTTGGCTTTCCAGCCAGTGCTGCCTGCACAGTGGTGTTTGCATGCTTGCTGCAGGTAGTTGGAGGGTCTGTGCCTACGTGTTACGAATGGCACATTGCCCGTATTGAAATACACTTGCTTCCTCGCTCTGTTGACAAATGCAAAAGGCAGAAATCTTAAATAGATCCGGGAAGAGCAATCCTGCTGCCAAAAGGTTAGTTTTGAAGTGTTTGACATTTTCTACCAGAGCTGAGCAAATCATTTATCTGATTAATTTAGTTTCCTCTCTGTTCACAAGTTGTCCAGGAGCTGTTGCTGAGATTTGCTCAAATTCATTTGTTATCTGAAGTTCCTGCCTAGGTCTGCAGCTTGTTTATGGGCAGTTTGTTATAAGCAGTCACAATATTTAGAGCTGTGTTGATTATTCTTGATTGGGCATACGAGGCAGGATATTGTTTTAGCTCTCCGTCGGGGTGATCTAATCCTTTGAATTAGATTTCTGACGTGACTGCATGTGAAATTTGGTTTCTACAAACAGTTGATGCCATTTGCCTATAGGTCACTGCAGCTGTGAATGCTTCTGCCAGTTCCCAGAACTGCTCTTAAGACTGCACAGGGCTGTCCTGATAATCCAGCTTGACTGCTCAACATGGATCATAGTTCGGATCTGAACGTACTAAAGCAAATGAAGAATTATTTAAATCAAAAACTGACAGGCCATTTGAGAGGGAGAAAGCATTTCTCTAACTTTTCTGTCACATTTTCACAATCTACACGTCCTGCTAATTGGCATGGTAACTTTCAACCCCAAATTTGCAGTTTTCCTTAGTGAACTAAAAAGTAATGCCGTGTGATGTATGTGGTAGGGAGAATTACAGCTATATACTTGAACGCAGTATGACATCAAAGTAGGGATAATGAATCCAGGGTTTGCATAATTGGGATGTTATATACTTGGGCTGGAGGGCTCGTCTCATTGTTCAACACTCAGCAAATAATTTTATAAAATTACATCCATATTTTTCTGCTTTGTAAGAATAATTTGGGTAACTTTGTTTATCCTTTCAATAGCTCTTGGCACGTCTTGCTGAGCCACGCATTCCTGCAGACTTGGTTCTCAACCATTTGGGTGTAGGGGGTGTAGGCTGAGGCACTTTGTAAAAGAGACAGAAATGAACAGGAATTTCTGGTCTGTGGAAAGTTCTGACATTTTGAAATAAATAACTTTTGCAAAGCATGATGAACAGTCATACTTGTGAAGTTTTCTGCCAACATTTTTGTCAGGAGTCTTGGTTCAATGCCATCAAGACATGTTTTTTCAATAATGTCCAATCGCTTTAGCTTGGTAATACTAAAACAAAATGAGCAAAGTCCAAATGAAAGCTGCAGACCTTTTAATTAAGATATGATAGATTACATAAACCTGTTACCCTTACTGCATTGCAATTAGCCTGCAAGTAGCAGCTAGAAGAGTGGCAATGGATCAGAAACAGAAACATTTCCCTTTCTGAGGAGTGAGCAGAAGCAGGGGCTTCTTTGGGTTGAGCTCCCTCCGCTGTGCCCAGGCTGTGTGTTGTAGGTGGGATGAGCGGCGCCACCAGCGCATAGATGTGATCTCAACTCTTAGGCCCCCTAAAACCCATGCTGGCTCTCAAAATGGAAAGGTCACCTCCATCTTATGCCACAGCTCCACGTGGAGGTAAGCGTTACCCCAAATGATGCTGTTTTTATGCATTTCTAGCCTCAGTTAGAAGTTGTGGCTTTTTGGAATTTCAAAAAGAATCATCATTAGAAGGTAAATTGAGCTCTTTTTCTTCCCTTTTATTATTATTATTATTATTTTTTTTTCTTCCCTAAGATCCCATTTCCTTGCTTCACTAAGTGACTTTTTTCATGCATTCCCTAGGAAATAATACATCATACGCACTGAAACTTGGCAGCTTCCACAGACAATCACCAGCACCTCCCTTTTACAGCATTCAGTGGGATGTCACTCGGCAATGGGGCCTTTCTCGTGCAGCTGATTTTATACCAAGGGCAAAAGAGAAGGTGCTTCAGCCTGCTCTGCCCATACCGTGAGGATTTCTGTGAAAAGCCACAGCTGGGCTGACCCCATTGCAATAACAAAAACTGCCTGTTGAACAAAAAAGTCCCAGTAAGCATGCAGTATATTACATACACAGTGCCTCTCCATCTGCTATACATTACTCTTTTGCTCTGTGATGTTATTAATATCAAGAAATCTCATATGAAATTTTTATTGCTTTTGTAATACCAGTGGGAGAAAATCCCTTGAAGACTCCATTATAGGTGGATCAGCATTTCCAGCAGAACCAAAATCACTATGTATTTAAATAGTTTGGCATACATCTTAAATCATATTCACAATACATTATACAGAAGAGTGGCATTTGTAGTTATTAAAATTGCCTGACACCTCTCATTACAAAAACACTGTTGTCAGTTGATTATAATTTTGCCAAACTTTAACCATTTAGGCTGACATTTTCCTTGCTGTCAGTCTTCCTGAGACAGGTTTGTATTTGATTTCTTTGATTTAAAATATCAGATATACAATTCCAAGAAGCAAACAAGGACATCTACTTCCTCTTCTGCCACCGCGCCAAACCAAACTTCTCAACTTCCCCAAATGCAATTTTCATTTAAGATGTGGCTGATGATTAAAAGAATGAAGGGCAGAGTAAAAAGTTAAACAAGATTAAATAACCCCAAACCAAAATGTCTTGTTTCACTTGAATATTTTTATCCTGCTTAAAATAAAAAATAAGCCAGAATACTGCCTTCCTTTTTTCTCCTGTTCTCCTTTCGGGTCCCCTTGTCTGTCTGACTCCCCCCTGCTTGCTTCTAGAGTGGCTTTATCAATCTCTGCCTCTTTTCTCTGAAGTCCTCATTGCCTCCTTGTTGAGCACACTTTGAACAATAGTTCTCTAATTGCTCTTCAGAGAAAACTCCTGAACAACCTGAAAGGGCCCTCTAGCTGTTTCAGGGGAAAGGGCCCTTTTTCAGTAAAGGTTGTCTTTTAAAACTGAAGCTGAACTGATTTTCTAATATTCAGACCGGGAGCTATTTGTGTCAGCAGAGTCTTTTTGTTCTGCGTCCGTCCAGCTCCCAGCACAACCCACGTGGAGCCATGGCGCCTGAAGATGGCCAGACAAAAGGTGCCAGGGTTTCCTTCAGCTGACCTTGGGACTGTTCAATTAGGGCTCTCCAGAGAATATCTCGGGCAGATTGAGCTCTTTGTTTTCTTTGATCAGGGCATCAAAGGACATAATGTCACGTGGAGCTGCTCTAATACCTGATTGAGGCGATCAATCGCTCACATACAGACTGAGAAGTGCTGCTCTGTAGTTTGGTCACCTCTGTCTGACCTTGAAAATTTCCTGTTGAGGGTCGATAGGAAATGTCACATAGTGACTGGTCTTGGAGTGCCTTGGTTAAGTGACTGAACTGAAATACACGGTTTTCTGATAGGTTAACTGCAATTAACCACTTAAAAAAAAAAAAAAAAAAAAAAAAAAAAGCATTTTTACAATGGAAAAGTGGAGGAAAATTCCATGTGTTAGTTTGGATCAATTATAATCCCATTTAGCTGAATGATTTGGGGAAACTTTATTTAATACCTGCATATTTAAATTTAAATTTGATGAGGCTAGACTTAGACTGGAAATGTTTTTCCAAACCATCTTACAGAATTTTAATTTAATTATCCCATTTATACAGAAATCTGCTATAAATTTGCTGATCCCCATAGGAATTTGATGCCCCTGTAAAGCTCTAAAACAAAACAGGTCTTGGCTCCAGAAGGCTGTGAAGAAGCCTCTGTAATGGGAGCATTTCCCCAAATTCCACTGGAGGTCAGTGCAGCATTGCAGTTCTGCCTGGAACAAGCTGTCCTTTTTACTCTGATCTAGTGCTACAGCTCAGCGAAAACCCCTGTAGAGCTGTTTTTAAACTGGATTTGTATAGTAATAAATATGGGCTTAAGAACTGTGTTTCGTGGTTATATTTGGAACATCCTAGCAGGGATGTGAGAATCTAAACTCGTTTGGGTGTTATTCTTTTTTGTTGTTGTTGTTGTGGTGGTTGTTTTTCAAGAGCTTAGGGTGTTTTTTCTTGCAAAGTAAAAATACTTGGAATACAAAAGGAGCATTTTTTTGTGACATGTTTTCATAGCTCCAGAGCAAAGCATGTCTTCCCACTAGAGGAGCAGAGATAAAAGCAGTCCAGCACATGCCCTGTAGAACTGGGGGCTCTGGACCACACCGTTTTGTACAGCTTTTTCAATGGGAACTCGCTCAAGTCGATGTTTGCTCCTCTTACCACCCCTCTCTCTTCCCTTCCTGGTCATAGGGCGTGCACACGCTGTACTTCTTGTGACTGCTGAATGTTCAGCTTTTGGGGGAAAGCATGACCCCATGGCTGTAACACCAAAGATCTCCTTGCCTACAGCCCTGTTTTGCTATCAGGCACCAAAGACAGAGCCTCAAAGAGCAGAGAGAAAACAAAGAGAGGAAATCCGGGGCCCAAACACTACAGCAAGTGCTTCACTCAGGGTGGGGTGCTTTACAGGGGCTAAGGTAGGAATGCCAAGTAGATAGGAGCAAAGAGAACTCCCAGCCAGAGACTTTGGCGTCCAACCAGTACAACCAGTAGCAACTAATAACCGACATGGCCTAGTCCAGCAAGTGTGCCAGCCCTGCTTCAGAAAACCCAGGTGCCACTAGCCAGGTGATACAGAACTGGGCTTGCCTGAGCTTTGTGTGACAGCAACAGGCCTGGCTTGTGCTGGGTTTGCTCAAACACATCAGTGGGCTGCCCAGGGACTGTCTGACTGTTGGCCAGGCAATGAGGAAGAGGAAGGCCACAGGATTCAGTTTGTACTCTGCTCCAGCTGCTGTCTGGGAGCAGCCTAGGTATAACCCCTGGGCTTGCTGCAGAAGTACCACTCAGGGAGCAGGGTGTTCTTGAGCTGCCCTTGGGGTTATCAGGCAGGTCTCCAGTCCAAAATTCTATGGTTTCTGCTCCAGGTTTAGCTGAATGCAGCCCAGAGCTGTTGCAGAGCTGTGCACAGAGCCATGCAACAGTCAGAAGGATTAATTTGAAGCCACAGATCCTGCACACAGGGAGCAGGTACCTTGCTTCTGCTCACTGATCTATTTATTTATTTATTTATTTATCTTCTACATTGACCAGAGGGCTCATTAGGAAAAGGGGCTGCAAACATTAGTTGTCCCCCCACGCCTCCTTTAAGAGTAATACTTTAAATCTTTGGCTTTGCATCATTTTTCTCCTCCCTGACGGGGGACGGAGAGTTGGAAGTTGGCTCTGGCTGCCCAGGCCACAAAGGGCACTAAGTCCAAGAATTTTAGGTTTCAGTTTAAGTCAGGGTACGCTTAGCTGAGTCAAAGCCATGCTGGCAAACATGAGCATTAGAGCCTGTGCGTTAGACAGGCTCAACCTCAGTTATAGACTCAGATACAGATGTTTTAAAACATGCTGTTTAGACCATGGGGGATTTCTTGTGTTGGAGCACTCTTATAAAAGAAACACCTACAACTGTATCCACCAGTTAATTTAAAACCCAGCTGGAACAAGGCCTGGCCAAAATATTATTGGGAAACTACTCTTATTCACTGCTGTTCCATCAGCAAAACAACAAGTTGTACCACCGCATTAATTTCCTTCTTGGCTCCTGCAGGAGCATACTTCCGCTCAGGATGTGACACCAGTGTTGTCTGCTCTGCTTGGCCTGTTTTTGCATTCACAGCCCCTTTTAGTGCCTTCAGCCTTCCTCCTGGAGGGCTGTGCAATGACTCAAGGAGGTTCCCTTCCCTCGCCCTATCGTTCCCATCTCACTGTGGCTTGCCATTGAGCACGCTGTGCCTCAGCCTGTGCTTTTCTGCCCAGCTGCTGAGGCTCAGCTCACTTGGTTTCTCCTTGTACCTGGTTTTAGGGCTCTTTGAGGAGCCAGTGTGTGGGTTTGCTACCTGCTATTTACACCTACATCCAGCATCTCCCTGCAACCATCTTCTCTAAAAGTGCCATATATCCCCCAAATACAGAAACCTCTGGGGTGTGAAATGGATCATCTCTCCTACTCTTACAGGTCTCTGTAACAGCTGATTAACTCAACAGTATTTTCTGTTTGAAATCCTGTGATTCCGATGCCTTTCTCATCCTTTCATTCAACAAAAAGCTCCTTATAGACCAGAATTAGGAAAGCTGGAAGCTTTGGCTTTGTTTTCAGAATTAGCAAGTCTCTTTCTCCCAAGTAATTTTGTACAATATATATTAGTTTTATATTTCTCTGCCCCTTTCCATGACTTATTTTATGCTAATAGTTCCCTAAGTATTATGAATTAGATTTCTTTAAGAGAAAGTTCTTGAAAGTTAATTAAAAGTTGCACACAGCAATTGTGCAAAAGTAGCTTTTCCGTTCGGAAAATTAAACCTTTATAATTAAAATCCGATATTCATTTAAGGATTCAAATGGGGTGTTTATTACTCGTTTATTATTATTTATTTTTTGCCATTTTGGAAATGTGATCGCTCCAGCAGAAGGAAATCAATCCAGCACTGGTGATAAGGCCCTCTCCCTGCTGTCCTCCCTCTAGGATATGGGACGTTCCCATCATCCCAGTTATGTCATCCTGCCTGGGGATGTGCCTGAATCGTGAGTGGAGGGACAGCGACACGTGCTTGTGCATATCTTCATCTCCTCCCCTAACAGCCTGTCACCCGATATGTAAGAAAATATTTTTGTTATCTCAAGGTTGGAATATAGATTTCAGGAGCTATCAGCATCTCCTAGTTGCCAGCAAGAGGCTACTTACTGTACATTCAAATAACACCAAGGCTGCAAATCAAAACTGATACAGACTTGGCAGCATCAGGGTGACAGACACGTTAGGGAAGGGTTTGAATGCTGGTGTAAACCTCGAGTGGCTCCATTTGGTGCAGCACATCTGTCCATGGCATGTTGGGGCACACCAGGATTGTGCCCATTCCCAGCACCCTGGACAGCTGGAGCTGGAAGCTGCCCTAAAAGTAAACACAACCAAACTCTGAGGCTGGGCTCCCACCTTGTTTCCAGGCCTTAGGAGCTCAAACAAGGTTTTCAGAGGTCACTGCTGTTTGGTTATCAAACTGTAGGCACCAGGGAAGGGAAAGTCATGTCTTTCCTTACTTGTTATTTCTTGGATATTGAGCCTGGTCAAGCAAGCCTAGTTGGCTATGCATGCTTAGACCTATCGTTAGATTCCCTTGAAAGTCCAAGTGTAAAATCACTTTGTGAAAATCTGGCTGGCCCAAGCCCAGCCACCCTCCAGTAATTAGTGGGAAACTAATTATCTTCTTCCTCTTTCAGCTCTAGAAGTGGCCCAATCTCAGTGGCAAAGTCATCCTCTCATGTATTGTTCATGGCATGAATAGGACTTACATAGGACTTTCTGGTATTTCAGAGGTCAATAAATAGATATACATGATTATCATAAAGTTATTAATCATTGTGCTGAGCTAATGGCACCCATTTCTCTTTGAATGGCTATTGCCTCTGTAAAATGCATGGCATGCCAATAAAACAAGAGAGACCTGTAATAACCAGCATATAATTAATAACTATCAATAATGAATGCACAATCAACACAGAACTTCTTGTGATACGTTTGGGAAACAGCTGGGTCCCTTGTGCACCTCCTTTAGTACAAAAATTAGTACAATGTGTTTCTATCGAACAACTATTTTGAGGGCAGCAGAGGCATAAAAAGGAAGAAACTTTGAAAGCCAAGAGAAGTGACTTGAAGAAGAATTACCTAAGTGTTTTAAAAACTGGAAGTGTTTTAGGTCAAATGCAAAAGAAAGGCTTTAACAGCAGAGAGAGCACTGTGAGCAAACAGAACGAACTCCAGTATCAGGAGTGTCACCAACAGAAATAAGAATAAACAAAATCCTTGCTGAATTAGCACAGAGGGATATCTCATTTGTCCTTGGGCTGGAGGATACAAAGGAACTTTTCTAATGATATTACTATTACAGTGCACTAGAGCAGCGCACTGAGTCCCTCATCAAGATAAGGGCTGTTGTGGCAGCTTTCTAGGACAGGATGCGCGAGCACTGCAAGAGAGACCCAACTTAAGGAGCTTACAGTCAAAGCAGACAGGGCTTCAGTTGAGGGGCTGTCAGCTCACTTGCCTCGCTCAAGGTTATGGTGGCATCCGGTACCTCATCTGGGAAAGGAGGGTTTTTGCATTCCCTGTGAGGACCAGCTGCACTGTCCTACCTCCTCCTGGGGTTGTGCTGCACCCCAGGGTGGTCCTTGTGGCGTGGGTGACACCGGTGTCTCTGGTGTGTGCTCCGTGCTTGGGGAAATGCTGCTTGCTACATGTGCCCTAGGTCAGTGCTCTCCTCCCATCTAGCCTCTGGCAGATGGTGGCTGGGAATGGGCTGAAACAGGGCAAAATAAGGCAAGCACAAAGTGATTTTGCTTTTCTGGTTTCAGCAATGCAGCAAAACCTGGATATTTAGGCTGGGATTCATTACACCCACCCTCTGTAATTACGCCCTCTGTAAGCAGCTGCCTTCAGAGGCACTGCCAGAGAGTGGCCATTCACTCCAAAAAGTGGGTGTAGAAGTCCTCGAGGCCTAGACACAGGTTTCTGAACACCACCTTTAAGTATCCTGAATCCTGCCCTTAAAATCCTTGCCTGTGTGACTCTGGAGAAGTCACTTAGCAGTCTTGTACCTCAGTTTGTCTCACTGAGGCAGATATTTCTAACTTTTGAAAGTGAGAAGAATCATTCCTGAATATTAACCGCTGTGGAGCAAGGACTCTGATAAAGATGATTACAGAAATAAACTACCAGTTGATAACCAAATGCAAAAAAAAAAAAAAAAAAAAAAAAAAAGAAATGAGGAAATGATTATTCCCCCGGCATTATCTGTATGCTCTGCACCAGTACATTTTAAGGCAATCTCAACTGAAAAGATAAAGACATAGCCATCCTTATAAACAATGATATTTCATTCAATAGATAGAAAGCTCTAAAGGGTTCCAGCTTTGCTGAAGCACTGAAACACTGAGAATTGAAAGAGGTGGGGAGAATTAATTAGACTTCTGATATTATCCTGGTAAATAAAAGTAATAAGGGAAGCTCTGAAAAGGAAGACCTGATTCATATTCAAACATTTACAGAATAAACAGCTGCTGATTCTCCTATCTAGCCCAGTCCTTATCCTTTAAGGCTGCAATAAGTGACCTCTTAATCCCAGGCAAAAGACTGCATGAGCATCTGGAATTGAAAAAGAAAGCATATTTCCTTCACTATTCCAATTTCCACTCAATTTCAGTATAAAGTTGTTTGTGTCTTTTTTTTTTTTTTTTTTTTTTTTTTTTTTTTTCCTGGTTCCTACAGCAATGTGCATTTGATGATGAGATTTTGTGGATCTGAACACTTTTGCAGTCTCTCTCTTTTTTTTTTTTTTTTTTTTTTTTTCCCTTTTTCTAAAAAAATATACGTGCGAGCTCCCCAATATCGAGCAGGAGTACTGCAGTCCTTCAGCTTGGTTATATCTCCATTGTACTGGCTATGCTCTTAAAGCACTTATAGCAATAATTTCTTAGAGTGATGGACAGACTCAGCAATAACCTGATCCTGCAATGCACTAAATAAACACTTTAGCATTTAGTACATGGACACTAATGTGCTGGGAAGTAATTGCTTAGAGGTTCCCAGCTTCAATATAATAATGCAGGGATTGCATTTATACAGCATATGGTGTAGGGAAAAAAAAAAAAATGTTATTGGCCAAACTTCCCCTCTCCCATTTTGATTAGTGCAGTAGGAGGGAGATGAAGGTAAGCATGGGGTGATCCGAGGTTACCAGATCCTCTGAGCATGGGGGCTGTAGTCAGATGCAGCTGTGCTTTAGGTGTGGAGCAATTCCACTGACTTCAGCCCATTTACTCTGATTTTACACCGGTGTTGCTGAGAGAAGGGACTGACCATTAATATCCTGCTTCACAATAGTAATGCTGAAACCAGTGAATGATTAAAAAGCCTGTGCTAGCCTGGCAAAAAAAAAAAAAAAAAAAAAAAAAAAGAGAGAGAGAGAGAAAAAAAAAGTATCTTCTACAGTAAATACATAAACATGCAGGCAGCAATTCCCTGGGTGAGCTGAACTTAAAAAAAGCTCAGTGGAGTTAGCAGAACTAGAATCAACTGCGGAGAAACACCAAAGTTTTGCATTTCCACTTATGCGAATAATTACTCTAGCCCTCATCAACATTTCTCTGCTTAAATAGCGTTTATAAATTAGAGACGCCTAAACTTTAAATGGAAACTAATTTAGGTATTTCCTTTATTATTAAAAAGTTTTTCCCTGGACACTTTGCACTCATAAATGATTCTGAAACAGTTTTGCTACTTCTCCCCTACCCTCACCCCCCTTTGCCTTTCCCCTTTCCTAAGCACTGCAAATGATTTCTTAATGGCTTGCAGAGTGTGGTTACCTCTAGGATACAGAAAAGCTGTTTGAAAACATTTTCTTTTTTAAATATTTGATTTTAGAGGTACCAAAAAAAAAAAAAAAAAAAAAAGAAATAATCAGAGGACCAGAATAAAATAAAAAGAACAGCTTTCCCAATGTATTATTAATACCAATAAATGGGAGCTGGCGGATTTAAAAGCCAAGATGTAGTGCATTTTCCTGGAGCAGTGAGCCCTTAAACAAGTTCCAGTTATTGAGATTGTGTAGTAAAAGCTGGTAAAATGAAATATCTTCACAGATTGGCTAATAAAGACAGGCTATATTAACATACCCTTCCCAGGAAACACAACCACAGAGGAAATGTTAGCTGCTATTCTTTATAGACTTGGTTGTGGGAAGGCTGGCAAGTGACCTGCAGAACTTCATTTTTAACTCCCTGCTGCAGTCTGGAAACACCCTGATGAAATCACACAGACGGGGAAAGCCACGGCTCTGTCGGCGCTGAAGCTGTCCCTGGGGAGGCATTTTCTCAAGCATGCATGCTGCCTCTGGGTGGAATATTTCCTCTCTGTCTGGAGTGTTGGCACAAAGCCTTGCATCATGCTGAGGCTTTCCACCGACACCTTCAAGGGGCTTCAGCCTTTCAGAGTCAGTCACCCACTGTGCAGAGGGGTGGGGTGAGCACCTTGTGGGAACAGAGGTAACGGGATGCAAGGGAAGGTCTGAGGATCCTTGCCTCATTCTCCCTGAACAGTGACCATGCTCCTGTGCCCTGCTCCAAAGCAGAAGCCAGCATGGCACTGTGTCCCTCCAGGGAAGCTAAGGCAAGAGGATGAGAGTGCCAGGACATACCAAAGACTTTGAATTAAAGTATTGTTAAACCTCTGCTGGACTGCAAAGCTCTCAAAAGGACTGCTGCAACCAACAAGTGCCAGGGGCAGGTGTGCAGAGGCTGTGCAGGGGAACAACTGAAGGATGGAGGAGGCTGGTGTGGGGCAGGGGGAGGAGATGCCAGGGATAGGAAACTGTTGGATGGCAGTGGTGGTGTGGGGTCCTTGACTCAACTGTCAGAGCAGTATGGCTTGTTTCTCACCTACTTTCTTTGCCCTGTCCCACATTAAAATGCATGCTCTGTAATTGTCAGGGTCTCCCTGATATCCTTGGCATTTGCTGCTGTTAAATTTATTTGTTAGTTCCAACAACAGGTATGACATGTTATCTATAAGTACATTTTTATTCTAATTCCTACAACCTCCCAATATCTTTGCAGCCCCCTCTCCTTTAAAGACTGATGCAGAAGCATTGCTAAGTTACCCTGTGCTTTCTGTACTCTTCTTAATTTCTCCTCTCCCCATAGCCCTGGAAGCTCAGTGCAGGTGGGCTGCTCCTGGTGCACTGAATGAGTCTCCTGTTATGTACGTGTATTTCCAGCATTTCTTCTACATGTTTCCAGACAACCTGCTCTGTTTTCATCCCATCTTTCCTGCTGCAACCCACACTCCCACTGGCCTCAGTAGGGAATCTATGCAGATCTGGTTTTGCAAGAGAGGGCAATTAATTTCTTCTAGCTGAGATGTCCATCTCATAATACCTTGACTCCCTGGGCTAAGCTAGGTACCAACCTTAAGCAGCTAAGTTCAGCAAAGAGCACCCCACCTGGTATCACTGGGGAAGTTGGATGCCTGGATCCTGCTGAAATGCAACAACTTTAATCACTTGTGAAAAGCTCATCTGTGATTGCACAGGGAGCCTTCCTGCTGAGTCTGAGAAAATGAAATCCATATTTTTGACTTTAAAGACTTTTATTTTAAATATAAGTTCCTTGCCTTTTTATTATTGTTATTGTTGCTATTATTGGTATTTTTAAGCTTCTTTTAAAAAGCACTGTCCTGCTGCTTATTTCTGACCTAATTCTTTCTCTGTGGGAGGTGTCTGCGGTGCCACGGTGCTTGGTGGTGCTTAGGGCTGAGGGTCAGCAGCAGCTGCATCTGGGGTGCGGAGAGTGTCACCAAGCAGCCTGCCTCTGCTTTCCGAGTTGTTCAGCTGCATGCTAAGAGCACAACGGCAGTGATGCATCTGCAACTGCTAGGGGAAAAGAGCATTTTAAAGGTAAAGAAAGATATTTAAGGACGGGGAAAAAAATGAGTGGAGATAAGGCTGAGACAGTGTCAAAAAGATGGAATATACATTTCAGAGAAAATCTCAGCAGATCATTACCCCAAAAATACTAGCTGTAAGCAACAGTTTGCAGTGCAGAAGGAATATTTATCCATTGGTATTTTGATAGTCTTTCTATTTATTTCTGTGTTCTTCCACTGAGGGATGATATTATTCAGAGAGGTTAGAAATGAAGGTTTGGAGGCAATTGTAGTGGGATGTTGGAGTCCAGTCCTAATACTGTCCTTGCTTTGTGATGCTAGCTGACTCATTAGCCCTTCTGTGCATCAGGGACCAGGCATTGCCTGGGACAGGAGCTGCATGCACTCAAAACAAAGAGAACACTTGAGCCAAAGGGGTTGTATACACACAGGAGTTAATTTGGATGACCACAGAACAACTGTTTGGGGGTCAGACTCAAGATCCCTTCAAGCATCGCCTCTCTAGCAGTAGGTGCACTGAACAGGGTATTAACTGAGTGATTCTTCTCCTAGTGCAACCCTTCAGCCTCCACTGCTTTGCTCTTCAGGGGCCTCTCTGACCCAGAAATGTATTTTGTGTTTAAAAAAAAAAAAAAAAAAAAAAAGCAACAAAAAAACCCAACACGAGATAGGCTGTGAATTTAAATTTTGTGGCATCTTTTCTCTTGCAGGTGGCATGCCTTATTCATGTTTAGTTTAGATCACTTTCAAGCAGATTAAACTAAACTGGTACACAGCACTCTTATTATAGAATAAGTGCTCACAGAGAGAGCTATTCAGGAATAATTATTCTGATTTAAACATTTCTGAATAATTCTATGCAAAGGCAAGTTCTGAGCAGAGAGACAGCGGGTTGATGTGGCATACAGATGGGGGAGTGCAAGGAGCCATAATACAGCGTATGAGTATTCGTGCTGGAGTCCCTGTTATAAATGTTAACACATCCAGTCGGGAACAGAAACACACCAGGTGATCAATATGTCCAATGAAAACTAACAGGATCGTGGTGAATTCTGACCATTAAATACGCCCAGCTAACTCCTCCTGAATGAGACGCAGAGCAGAGCTTCCTCCCCCAAATAATTTAGCAAATAGGTTTGAATAATGAACGCAATCCAGAAAAATCACCATCTGCTTATGGACAATTTGCAAACAGAAAAAAAGTGGCAGCATTCTTTTAATAAGTGATCTGTTATGAATTATTCACCCAGCTCTAATTAACATTAAGATTCTTAATTTCTCCAGGCAGCCCTAGCATAATGATACAATCCTGTACATTTTCCAACCAAGACCCTCTAAGCACTTTCCAGACATTTGGGAATCAAAACTCACAGCCCTCCTTTGAAGGTGGTGTTGTCTTCATTTGGCAGGGGATAAAATAGAAACACAACTAATAACGTTTTGTTCTGCAGCTTTCCCTCATCTGTATCAATGTGTGTGCCATTTTCATTTGCCATCATATTTGGTCCTGTGTTTACACTGATACAAAAGAACTCTGCAGGTGAGGGAAAGTGGTGATTTTGAGTATGCTTGAGTGTCACAGGGATATAAGGTTTGTCCTTTATAGCTCATTTGGTAGGGGATTGGTTTGGCTGTAAGTGCAAAACTATCCATGTAATATCTAAGGTCCAAATTTTCAAAGGTATTTTGGAATGAAAGCACAACAAATGTGCCTAAATTGCCATGGCAATATAAGTCAAAATAAATAATAAAATTGGAAATAAATTCAGAATAAAATGGAATTTTTCATTTTTTAATATATATGAAACAAGTCTATTTTACCTACATCCTTTTACAACCACTTTAAAAATGCAGAGGTCCCTATATGTGACAAATAGTCTCTTTTCACAAACCTCTTACTAAAGCAATGATACCTTTTTAGCCATGGTATTCCCAACATTGGAAGCAGCACACTTGTGGTCTGGGATTATGCTGTATAATGAGTTATGAGTCAGCATTACCCATTTATTATAGCAAGGGGATGGCTCCTGTATTGCTATTAGAGCAGAGAGACTTACACCATAGAAAAAACCCTAACGTGTTGAGAACACTAGGGTTAAAGTCAGCCTTAATTCTAGCTTTATGAAAATTAAATGTTAGGGTTTTCCATTACAGACAAGTTGGGCTAAAAGTGAACCTTCATTAACAGAATGCTGTGATCTACGGTTATATCTTCCTTGTTGGCCAGAACGTACTGTCTCTGAATTTAGCTTAGCGATTTCATATGGCATTTTCCTGCTCACTCCTCCTCCTTCACAGTTCAAGAATAGGAATAGCTCTTACGGCTGAAGGACAGAAGTTGTTTTTCATTAAAGTATCATAGTTTAGAAAAAACAACCCAATTCATCTACTCTTGACCTATGTTGTTAAATGGATTTGGCATATGGCATCTCAGATGCCTCGCAGGTGATGTCCTCAGCCATCTTCAAAATCAGGTTCACTTCTCCCCTGGTTCTCAAACTCCCCGGCACTTCCACCTGGGCTTCTCATTTCTAAATCTAACACATCTTTATTAACCTCTGACTTCCCTGAGTAAATCCTGAAGTTTCCATGGGGAAATAAAATCAAAGTCTTGCCATACTTTACAAAATATTTGCAGCTGGTAAAAATGAAGGCACAATTTTGATTTTGTAACTGAAGGAGAAGGGAGCAGAAAAGTTTACAACCTGGGTGTAAACTGGGTGTCCAGCATCTAATTATGAGTGTTACAGCCTTACTGTAACTTACATGGCTGCCTGACAGGGAAATTAGGATGATTCGGTTTGTAAGATAGGATGGAACCTCAGAGTTATGAATTCACAGAATCACAGAATTTTCGTACCTATCAAAGACCGATCCAAATAATACTTTATCTGGAAACTATTTTTACCTCTTGGCAAATCTGGGCCTCTATCCTTGATCTCTGTTGTGATGTGAGCTAAGTAACAAAAGCCTCCCAGAAGAGACAGCGTTTAAAAACCAAAACAGCTATGGCATCAGCTTTCTCCCCAGGGCTATGACAGACAGCACCAGGTGACTGCTTCCCAGGCATACCTGGAAATAGGAACTGTACAGAGTACCTCTTGTTCCCTTCAGATTTACAAAAATGAAGAGGGCAGCATGTAGCTGTGAAAGACGGTAACTATTTCATATTGTTTCCTCATGGAGGTTTGGTACTATGAGGGTGAGGGTCTTTTTTCCCCACATTTCTAGCTGGTTGAATCTTTACCATCTGGCCTGTAGGACTCAGCTCAATGCTTACACACAGTGTGATGTGGTGGCATGGTCCCAGTGTTTTGACTCTGACTTTCAAGTGAAGAGGAAGAAATGTCCCCTTGGTTTTCCTCCCCAGCTTCTCTGAGGGCAACAAGAGGGTCCCAGTGGCATCTGAGCTGCCTGCCTGAGTCTCACCACCTTGCTAAAATGCTGTGGAAAATCAGGATTAAATCAGGATTTCTGGTGCTCTTTAGCACCAGTAGAGAGGCAGTACCATTCTCAGTCTCATCAGGAAAGGTTCCCTTTCACAAATGTTCACTAACCATAGCTGTCCCTGTCATCTCTCTTCCCTACCCTCACCCCCTGCATCACACAAAGTAGCTAGCACTGCATTCTGAGGACAAGTGATGCTAGAAGGATTTTTTTATTTTTTATTTTTATTTTTTTTAAAAGAAAATACACAACGGCCCATAAATCTAGTTCTCCTGCCTGATCATTGCTTCCCTCCATCTCCCTCTGGCATTGTCGGAAAGTGGCTCTTGGAACAACCTCTTAAAAATGTATCGGCAAGAAGAAGGGAAATTGTTCTCAGTGACAACAATACTGTACACATATTTGTATATTTATTCTGAAGATCAAATTGATAACAACAGGTCCCTTCATGCCTGCTGATTTATCTGTTGAACAGGTATCTATGCCGTATGCACGGCATGGCTATAACTGTCATGGCTGATATAGGGATAAGATGAATAACCTCTACAGATTTCAGGTACAAGTAGGAAAATGTAATCATAACTCACTTTAGAACCAAGTGATACATATTTATACTTTGCCTATCACAGGCTAGCAAGCCTTTCCCTTTTATTTTGCATTCATGGACCTGTGATGCACATCAATCTTATATTCAGTTTGTTAATATTGTTGTCACTCAACTGAAATTTATCATCACATGACTTATGATTGGAAGACGGTTTCATCTGAGGAACATTCTCTTAATTTACCGCATTCAAATTTCCTCTCCTGGCTCAACTCTGCATCGCAAAGACCTATACGTTGCTTGGTTCAAACCTCTTCTGCTTTTTTTCCTCTCAATCTAAGAGCAGTAAATGTCAAAACTATTTATAAACTGAACAAGAACAGAAGTCAAAGTAGCAGAATAAAATGGATATAAACTCTTAATCAGCCCCAAAAGATGTAATAGATGGGCCTGAATGCACATGGATCATTTCTCTTTGGAGGTGTGGTCTTGAAGGACCCTCTGTGGGTTGCAATTGCCTTCCCCATGGTGAAAAGTGTGGAAATGACCAAGTGCTTCAGCCCCATGCCAGCCAGAAAAGTATTTCTGCCTCCTTTGGGCAGCTTCTTAGTGCTTCAGAAGCCTCCTGCACACCCAGCCCCACCTCACTCACTCTGGTTTAAAGACATGAGTGAGCAAGACGTGGGGCTGCCATCCTGTGGGACCATATCTGGGAACAAAACCATGTCATGACAGCTGGCCTGGCTGGTCTGGGCTCATCTGGAACATGGTGCTGCCCCCCAGGCAAGACCAGTTCTGTTGGGCAGGGTGAGGTCTTCTCTCCTGGTCCATGCACCAGTCCCAGCAGCCCACAGCAGACAAGGCTGGACTTGGACACTGCAGAAAATCTTCTGCTGTCAAACTTCACGGAGGGGAGAATTTAACTTTTCTTTCTTTCCGTCTTTTTTTAGAGATCATAAATATTTATGAAGAGCCTGTCAGTCATTTTTAGGGTTTCTGACTGAGTGTGTCACAAGAGAAGGGCTTTTATGAGGATTTATAGTAAATTGCAGTAAATTGTATTCCTGTCAGGGAGCAGAGAGGAGTTACGCGGTGTCAGGGGAAAGTAAGCAATCTCCACAGTACAGCAAAGATGCTAAAGGGGGAGTCTGTCCCTGGCCCGGGGGTCATCACGAAGCTTATGCACTTCTCAAGTGCCACTTCAGTCCTTGAACTTCGGCAGGCATGGACAGGAGAAACTCCCTCTTCTTGGGCAGAAATCATGGCACACCATCCTAATGCTCCAAGATGACCACTTCACATGATTTCTCCATGGACAGATGGTATCTCCACACACATCTGCAATACATGCCAGCAATAGATGCTAGTACCCCCTAAACTGCATCCCAGCAGGAACATAAGCCAAGTCCTGAATTCTCACTTCAGTAGGGTTTTGGGGGCTTTAAGGGGTGTAACAGTGGGCCTGAGACTTCAGTGCAACAGCAAGAATTAAATAAATGCTTTTCCAGTAATAAAGCAAATAAAGACAAAGTCAGCACAATCTACAGGAGTACATTATTATCTCTATCTGTGGTAAAAAGATGGTGGGAGACAGGCTGCTAAGAAGCCTCTACCTTGCCACACCATGCTGTGGCATGCTCCTCACATACAAGTCAGCCATCCTCACAAATCAAGGTTTTAACAATAATTCCTCAAAGCTACGTCCAATACAGCCCTTGCACCAAATCTCTTCTCCCACTGTAACGTCACTTCCAGAACACAAAAGCAGGATAGCAATGCATTTTGCCCCTGGTATTGTTACCAAGGTCTCTCTCCCCCAGGCTTCATCCCAGTTGTACTACAGCACACCATAAACTCTGCTTTCTCCTTGTCTCTTGTTGCCTCGATCCTAGCAACTTTAAAACAAATGAAAAAGTAAAGTGCAACATTTTTTAAACCTGCCACAGTTTCATCTGATTTTGCTGCTCATCATTAGGACAACAAAAGATTAAGGGAAAAACAGATGGCACCCCAACACTGAAGCAAATCCTCCATGGATCACTCTGCACATTAACCTGAAAGTGCTTGATTGCATTATCCTATCAGCTCCGGAGCCACACTATTATTCTTTGGCTTATTCTATCACTTTATATTTTGCTCATTAAAGATGGGGGGAGAGTGTCAAGAACACATTTAGCCCAACAAGAAAGAAGTGTGGGGAAGGGAAGTGTGGTTGCATTAATTGAATCAAGGATGACAGTGTGAACAGCTTTGAGCCCCGTAAATCTAGACAGGCTCTTGTCAGATAAAGTATCAATGTGCTTTATCAAACTTTGTCCATAGATTTATAGAGTGCTCAGACCACAGATCTGTAGTTCTTCAATGTAATCACTTTGGCATTTTCTAGCTATGCTACCAACCTCCATGTGAAATAATGGAATTTATTGACAGAGAAGCAGGCACTGCAATTTTGCTGTTGTTTAGAAAAATTGCCCATCAATGAGGTGTCGGTGGAGAAAGACAAAAGATATTACAGTAAGATGACTATCTCCTGACTCCTGCTGAATTGGTAGATGAGTCATTAGCTTCCTTGGAGGGAAAAGGGTGGCCACTCTTCCAGAGAACTGCTCTAGTTTTTACTTACAAATTGTACTGCTCCAAGAAAAAAATAAATAAAGTCAAACCCCAACCCCTGGACTTGTTCCAGTCTGATGAATTACTACTGTCACAGGTTGGAAGTCAGAAGTCTGGATTTTGCCAGTGTTGTTTTGGTTAAGCTATCACAATATTTAACCTCCTGATAATGTAGGTCTTCCTTTGCAGAATTCCTGTTCACACTTCACTGCCTATTAAAATGTGCAACTACCACAAATTGCATTAGGTAAATGTATATCGTTTTGTCTCCACATCAGGGGATACAAAGCATGTGAATTCATAAAAGACTGTTGAACTAAGGCTGGCTGAATATAACTTTTTTTTTTTTTTTTTTTTTTTTTTATTTTTTTTTTTTTTTTGTAGTCCCCTGACTACACCAGTTTCAGAAAGGAAACAGAAAAGTCTTGCCAGGAATTCTTAACAAAACAGGGTTTGCATTTACTGCGGACAGTGGGTATGCATGTTCATGTGGGCATCAATTTATAATGTACTGTGTGTCCTGGAGCATCCTTTCCAGGGGTGGCTACGTGAGCTAGTAGTGCATGGTCTAATGCTTTGTGAGGTAGACTTCTGGGTCTTGCTATGATAAAAGGGACAGCAGGATGGAACTGTGATTTTTTTTTTCTTCAATTGGCTTCTTGTCCCCTTGATTCCAACAATTAGTATGACCTTCCTGTGCTTTCACTGTCCTCTAGGAGTACTCAAGTGATCTTAAAATCTTTCCTTAAAAAAAAAAAATCTGTTTTCCACCAACAACCACCTGAAAATATGTTACAATTGAATTACGTGGCTAGAGACTAAGGCTGCTGATGAGCCCTCCCTGGAACACACCTATGCTTCTGTTGAAAGGTCCTGATCATGTCATCAGCAGATAATGATGCAATTTCTCTCTCACTGGGTTCCATTAATCCTGCTTTCCCCAGCACACTCTGATGCCTGTTACAGCACAAACTGTTATTGCAAGGTGCTCAAACAGATCCATGGACTACAGCCTCTGCTGCTGTATGAACACCTTGGGATTCCAGATGAGAATTCTGCTCCTTTATTTCCAAAAGGACAGAGCTGATGCACATGAGCTGAAAGGCATGCCTAGTAAGTAGACTCATCATGTCCCTTATTCTCCCTTGACACTGACTGCAAGACAACATTGCTTGCTCATTAAATGCCACTTCATTCTCGTACCAAAGCACTTGGTGGGAGACAGAGGCAGGAATGAGTTCATTCTTCTGTGCTACAGTAGCTGAGGCTCCAAATGAAATCAGTGCTCTGTCGCTCTAGGCGAGATATGCACCCTTAGACAAACTGCCTGGCCTCAAGCACACACTGTTCAAACAAATGAAGGAAGGGTGGAAGGGGAAGCAGAAATCCTGAAGAATGAAGTGACTTGCCTCAGGCTGCAGAGAAGGTCAGTGGCAGAGGCAGAGCCCAAGGAGCTTTCTAAATGCTATTCCTGCTAGCAGTGACCTTGACCTAAAAGATAATCAAGAAGGAACTATAAGCAATCTCTAGCCCATGTCTCTGGGCTAGGATGAATTCCATGCTTTGATGTGACATTTTAAATTGCGTAAAACTCTCTTCCTTCTCACCGTGCCTCAGTGACCCTTAGGGAACAAAGGGGGATGTGCAATAAAGGGCAGCCCAAGCAACAGAGGCAGGCTGAGAAATAAAATACCAGAACAAAGCATCATGGCTTCCTAGTATCAGAAAAAAAAAAAAAAAAAAAAAAAAAAAAAAAAAATAAAAGGAAAAAAAAAAAGAAAAAAAAAAAAAAAACAAACAAACCAACCAACGAACACACCCCAACAAACAACCTAAGAAACAAAGAAACACCAAACCAAACAAAACCACAAATCCAGCCCAGACACATTCAAGAAGTGCATGGCAGTAAATAGCTATGAGGACCATTGCATAACACTGCCATGTTGTGGGACAAGTACATAACACAGAATGAACTAATTTCAGACAAAAAGTTCCTGTTGGAAGAGAATGACCAGCTTGTAATGTGCTTCTGCTACATGAACATTTCCCAGTTGTGAGGCCATTTGGAAGCACACCCTTCAAAATCTTGTCCTGGCATGGTAAACTGTCATGCTTAAAAAGACATCATGCAGCCAGGGATGGAAGGGTTGCTCAACATCTCACAAGGAAGGCCTGTTCTCACTAGATTTCCAGTCAGACTGAATAAAACTAAGGTTCAGAGAATTTACATGAAATGAAACTCACTGTACGTAGGGACAAGGCACATCCTTGCTTGAATTTGATTAAGAAGTAGAGTCCTCTTGTGACCCTCCTGTACTGGGCTGCCTTGCCTTAGTTGTACTGAAAGATGGACAAACCTTCACTAGCAACCAAATTAGAGTAATTAAAAACAGTTATGGACCTTCTCAGGTGAGGTTATATCTGCACAAGCACTTTCTGCCTTTGTGTTCCTGCATGGCACTGGTGAAAAATCCCTCAGACAGCCATTGACCTTCCAGTGAAGAAGTGGCAATAACTTAAACACTCATCCAGTTCCTTGTGCTAGCCTGGTTGCACCAGAATTTCTAGAGTGCTCCTTTAAAGCAGCATTTTTGGCTCTACTTACTATTAGTCAACTAATTCTCCTTTCTCAGTGACTGCCTGCACATCCAACCCTCCTTCCTGCCAGAGGAGGGAAGACACATTGCAGAGTCCCCACGAGATCTCAGGACAGCCCTACAGGCAGTACAAGAGCCTGAGGCAGCCATCTCTTGAGTGACAGCATGTTCAACAGCTCAGAAGCAATTTGCCATGTTGAGAAACTACCTGTGCTTTCCCCACTCCCATTATTTTGGTTCCTTGTGCCTGACTGGGCAGCCAGGTGTGTCACGCTCTGGCTTCAAATTAAATTGTAACTCAGCTGCACTTGCAGCAATTTGCTGCCAATGTACCTTGCTATTCCTGTTCAACCAACGTGTGCTTGAATACTGGGGAAGATACAGGTGAACCCCCAGGTGATAGTTCCTGCATGAATGTCCACCCACTGGTTCAGATATTATTTTGGTCAAAATACATTTGCTTCATCTAGCCTCCACCTGCTTGTGGTGAACCAAAGACCCATCACAACTTCTGCATCTCCTATGAGCTTGCTGTGTGGGACTAAGATTATTGTAATTTTGCCTCTCTTTTTTCCACCTGTAAAGACAATGGTGGTGATGCTGCGATGTGAAAATTTGTACTGTGCAGTCTACAAATGAAATAGTCATGACAATGTTTAGCAAAGGAAACAAGGACAGATTATGTATTCTGGGGAGAAGCACAGCAAGAAACATCACGGAACAAGTTGACTAAGATCTGACATGACCGTGAGAGGCAGAGAGGTCATTACCACTTAAATTTCAGTGTGGTTCCAGACAGCAGTGAGTTAATGCTGCTCTTGTTGTTTCTGAGGTCTGTAAACCTTGCCAAAAACCTTAGTCATAACTGCTTCTGCTGTGGACAGTCACAATAAAGAAGCGAAGTCCCAAGAATAGTGGACCAAATCTTTCTCAAATATTATTGACCAAGGTCAGCATGAAAACACAAAAGTGGTCAAGTATAATAGGAGAAACTGTGCTGCACATTTTTCCTTGATTAAAGTTCCTTCAGATAAGGAATGGACAACTCATATCCTTTCATTAGCCCAAAATTCACTAAATGAATGAAATGAATGGAAACAGGTTATATGATAGGAGTTAATTTCTCGATTTAGCTACTGAGTATAACTGCTTCTCACACTTAATGGTTTTAAAATGCAATATCCAAAATAAGTGTTGCAAAGAGATACAAGCAGTGCTTCCAGGCACACATGCAAATGCACTCACACATGCAATAGCTTCCTTCTGTTTTGTCATGACCCTGAATTAATTCTTACATTAACTATGCTCTTCATAACTAGTCTAAGCTCTTAAAAGGTTTGTGCCTAGCTGACTAGGGCTTATTACATTCTTCCTAACCCTTCTCCATGCCTGAAATTACCATCTGGGTCTGTCCATCACTGCACCCAGAGAACTGATAATATCCCAAAAGCCTCTTGCCTGGCTCTCTTTCAGCACAAATTAGAGTTAGACGTGATCCAAACAAAACAAGAATGGTTCAGAAGTCACTGGTCGTGACAGTGTAGCAAGGCTTTCTTTGGATAAGAGTTGATGCTGAAATGTTATCCAAAAGCTCTGGTCACTTTCAACTTAATTTGTAGGTTTGTAACTGTAGAGATGAATTGTTAATTCACCCTCATCAACTTTATTCAACAATTGATGTATAGTCCTTGGAAATTAAATAATGGGGATCACTGATGTCTCACATTTATTTTTAAGGGTATGAAAAGACATTAACCATCATTTATTAGAGAAGTGGAGTGATTTCTATAAACAGGGACATGCAGAAATCATTTGATCCCCTGGGCTAGGAAACCCCCAGAGCTCAACCAGGATAACACTTCTAATGAAGAAAAGTTGCAGTTCTGCTGGACAGCTTTGACTGGCATTTCTAAGCTGAACTTTGTTGGAAAGAAGCTGCACAATGCACTACAGTGATGGTTGAAAATGTGGTGTTAATACAAAGACCAGTGCAAAGGTCAGGGCTTCATCTCATGAAGGACCTAGATCAATGTGGTATTGGCAGACTGGCATGCAAATGCGTGCACCAAAAGAAAATCAGGGAGTGGAGTTTCTGGGCTAGCAAGGATAATACCACACAGGGGATTCATCCACACTGAGCTGTTGAAGCTTTCTGGAGTATTTGTTTCCAAGTATTCCTTGCTCATGAATACTGTGAGCTCTCCATGTGATCTGATCTCTGCTGTGAAATCTTCTCTGAACCGAACAGCTCTTCTAACACCTTTGCCTCCAGGACAAATGAATACAAAAGCATCTTCTGACAAGATCATCCAGCCCTCCCATTCACCCCTCCTACATTATGTGGTTCTGGTTGAAATTTTCACTAGTCACCAATTAACCATCCAAATTTGAAGAACAAAAATATAGTGAAATTTTCTTTGATCTGTGAGGTTCTCTTCTTCCACTGTGTGTATATATCTCTTTGATATTCTCAAGAGAAAGAGCAGGCTCATGTTATTTGTTTACTGTCTATGACCTTAGGGCATTATAGATGATACACTCCCATCTGCTAGTGAAAAAGGTCAGGAAAAAAGGAAAGTGTGTGAGGTAATGAAGGAAGGCTGATCATCCAACAGGAGGGAAAGAGAAGTAATACATAAGGGAAAGTTGCAACTCTTAAAAAAAAAAAAAAAAAAGAGTTCATTAGTGAAAATTAGATCATCCCTTTCATAGTAAGTCACAAGCTCTTAGTGTCATACTTCCTTGCACAAAACACATCAAGTAGGCTTGGTCTCCTGATCAATAGAGATGCACAGATTAAAGTGGAGCTATTTCTATTAAAAATAAAAAATAAATAAAAAAAAGAAGAAGGGACATGACTGCTGGGGGAATTGGATAGCTCAGGGATATATTAATAGGAAAAAGTGTTGTTTACATTTCAAGGTCTCTGGTCTGATTATAGACCAGGTCAATAGGGAGAATAAAAGCCATTGTTTTTAATGGCTGGTTAGTGATGGATGTGAAAGGAAATGACAGTCACAATCCAATTCAGAGCACATTTTACAATTTCTTTTTCACTTTTTTTTTTTTTTTTTTTTTTTTAATAAAGATGTAGAAATCTGATAAAAGAATAAACTGAGATTAAATTACCCAGCTAGGGTCCCTTCTGTCTATTCCCACATCAGCTCTTCAATTTCTCCCAACTCTGGCATATCACCTGGTTCCTCACAATTTCAGTTATCTCTGGATAAAACAAAGATGGAATTTGACTGCATTTTATTAAATGATGAAAGTAAACACTTTAGTGTTGAGGCTGTGAAGTAGCAGACTTGGGTAGCCCTCACGTCCCAAGGAGATCCAAATCTCAAGCACCTTTGCCTTCAGAGATCACCCCCATTGCCCAGAGGATGGGCAGCAGAGCCATGTTCCTAAGATGCTGCTTCAGAAAGCCTCAGTCTTCAAGGCCATCAATCAGTCACCTTTCTCAAGAACTAAATTAATTTAAGGGAGGGAAAATAAAAAGCAGAACAAAGAAAGAGCTAGATTTCATAATACGGGAAGACTGTGAGTGGGAGTCTGCCTTCAAAGCTCCTACAAGAGAATCTAATCAAGGCATTTACTATAAACAGAGAAAATCGATCACAGAACATTTTTAACATTTAAAACATGTCTCTGTTTGGACAGCTGAGACATCCCATTACTGTGAGTGACACCACCAGATCAAGGGTCTACACAATTTGAGAGAGCTGTAAATCATCCCCAGACCTCTGGGCACACAAACATTTACAGAATTGCTTTAAATTATTTGTAAATAATGGGCCAAATTCAGCCCCAGGCACAGAGCAGTCTGTTTGCCACTGTCTTCGATGGGAACTGCACTGCCTTACTCCAAGGCCAAGATGGGTGGATGGCTATGGGGTGGCTTTGTACTGGCGTGGCACATGGGCAGCTTGAAGGTGATGCTTCAGAGCCAAAGACTGAGCAATATACCAGCCAATGAGCTCTGGGAGTTGTACAAATATGTCCCAGGCACATGGGTGTAAATGCAAGTAGGGACAGTGAGCAGCTTTTGTGTCTCCCAGGGTTGTAAAAATGCATTTGTCTTGTCCAAAGCTTTGATGAACCAAATGCAAAGATAGCAGAACAGGGAATAATTTACAAAATGATAAATGAGGGTGAGAGTGAGAGCATATCAGAGCTGGATTGCACTAACTTGGGTGGACTCTTCACTTACCAGATGCCGACCTGCAGTCATGCTGGAAGCTGCTGGTTACTCCCATGTCCTCTGGTTAACAGATACTAGCGTGACATGGCTTAAATAATAAGTCATAAAACCCACCAGGTCTTGGACACTGATGGTGAAGAGCTCTGAACACTTTCTGAACAAGGTCAGTATCATTAACTGAGTTTCAGAAGCGAGGCGTGTGAAGTGTCTCAACCAATTTCATCCAGCAGGACACCTGGAGAGTGAACCCAGGTCTCCCAGATATTCTGCCAATTGGGTCACACTGTCTTGCTGCTATTCTGGAATGAAAGCTTTCACTGGGAGCTACATTAACTCCTGCAGGTGAAAGAGATGGGATCTCAGGAGCTTCCTCCTACTGCTCAGCTCACACAGAAAAAGCTATCAATAGCAGCACACCCTGCAAGCATGGATGTACCAGCATCGAGGACATTGGTCTCAGATTTCCAAAAAGTGCAGGTAAAAAGAAAAAAAAGAAAAAAAGAAAGAAAAAGAAAAAAGGCTGTGGCTTGGTAAGCACTAGGACCTGAGGCAAAGGCTGCAGTATGAAGACAGCCCTTGGGGCATCTAAACATGCTTGGCAGGAGCCAGTGGTGAGACTTAGCCTGGCCCTCATGTCCTTGACCATATCTTGATGTTTCAGATTAGAGTTTTTAATAACAACATGCTCTAAGTGAGTTGAGATGGGATCGATGGGGTTACCAATATGTCAGAGCAGTTCTGGGGAAGGAACCTTCCTGCTTGGCTCCTTAATGCTGGTGAATGTCCGTCTCTGGACTCGATGGCAGTCACACAGGTAGTATGCTAATGGACTGATGTTACCACTGTCTCTCATGTCCAGGTGTGCTAATCCGAACAGGAGCTGTGCTAAGGAAAGCCCTATTAAAGACAATTCTAATAAAGGGCTGATTTGTAAACACACGACCCCAGTCTTATTTGAAACATAAGGAATATGCGCGCTCTTGCTTTTTGTCTGTCTGCTAAGCTTTAAAGAGGCCATTTGCTGTGATACATTGCCCTAAGAAATCTCAATGGATTTTCCTAGAATGTTTCCCATAGACTTTCTATAGAAACTAAATGGGACTATCTGTGTTGGATTACTTTATAAAATCTCCCTAGAATTTCCTGATGATGCTTTATAGGCACTGCTTGCAAGCAGTAAGGAGAATGAAAAATCCCTGTTTTCCTCTGCCTTCCTCTGGTTTCTGCCAAAGATGGAGGCATTTTACCTTTGAGGGGAGCTCGTGGAGTTTCTTCTGAGTCAGAGACATCTCAGGACATCTGGAAAGAGCCTTTATTGATTTGTATTTGCACATTTGGAAAAGCAAACTCCAGAATGGATATTAAATAGTGAAAAGTTTTTTTCTTTGGACAAATATTAAAGGGGACCATACTCTAGCAATCCTATTGGCTCTTCAGGAAATTGCACTGAGGAGGTATACAACAGTAGAGAATTTGGCCCACTTTTTTTTTTTTTTTTTTTTTTAATAGCATATTTTTTTCAATTATTATTATTATTATTTTTTTAACCTGTACTGGTACTGTCTGGGCTGCTTCTGTCTGTTGGATGGATGAAGAGTTCGTCATAGAAACAATATTTGTTATTTAAGGACTTGACAATACACTATCTATATACTAACACAAAGTACAATCAATATAATCCACAATATCTCAGCTCTCAGTCCAAAGAAATCTGGGATATATTCTGGACACCCTGGTAGAAATTTAGTGTTATGATCGTTCGGGGATTTGTAAGTAAAAAGTAAAGGATGCATTTCTTTCAGTGGTTCCAAAAGAGAAACTCAGCATCGCCACTGGGTGGATACAGCTTTGGGAGGCTGCAGCACTGTTGCGTTTCCTGCAGCTACTACAGGTAGCTGGGGCTAAAAGCCTGGAAGCTGGTGTAGGTGTTTCATGTGTCCAGATGTGCCTCTGGGAGATGCTTGGCTGCACAGATCTAGGAGATGATCCCAATGGAACCTGGGTGGTTTGTGGGGTGGATGAACTGCTCTGCTGATGCAACATTGCAGTGCTTTCTCCCCAATCCCTTTTGTTCTTACTACATCTGTGGCTTACACAAATACAGCAGTGGAGAAGACAGACAGCAACCTGCCAGGCCCTTCCTTTCTTTCCTAGGGGGCAAAAAAGTCTCGTAATGGCAGCCCAGGTCCCACCATGTCCCCTTGTGGGGATTCCCCCAGCTACATGCCTGCACATTGCTGGTTGTACATGTGAGAGCAGAGTTAATATGCTCTGCATGCTCAGTGGATCTGGAGCTTGCTGGGAGAGCTGGGTAGGTAGCACATAAACTGTTTTCAGGGGGGAATTGACCTTTTCCATCTCTGGCCAGGAGTGGCTCAACCTGCCATAAAGCCTGGGCTCCTCTGATTTATGATAGAGACCCATCTTAGTTATAAAGCTCCAGCTCAGAGTTCTCCTAACAATCAGAGAACACTGCAGTTATTATTTTTAATTTGTGCCTAGGGAAATGTTTTGTTGGAGGGGAAAAAAGAAAATAGGAAATAAATAGTTTTTAAAGAAATCCTCTTGTTGTAGTAATGCTGAGAAACAAACACAGCTCAGTTCTGTCCAGGGAAACCATGCCATGTGTTTCTTGCCATGGGGGATTGGCTTGTCAGTGCACAGCATGATAAGTTTGTTAGTATTAGTGCTACACGCTTTTACTCTGATTAAAAGTCCTACTTACTCTCATGCAAGAATCTACGCTGCAGATGACCTTATTGAATTTCCAAATATGTGGGCAACATCAATTCCTACAGGCTGCTGGTTTCAGCCTGGCAGAGGACGAGTGGTCAGGGCTAGATCAAAGTGCAGGAACTAGCATAGCTCAGCTGAAGTCAAAAGAGGGCTGCTGCTGCAAACAAACATCTGACTTGGTTTACAAAGCTGGCAAGCTGGCCCTCTGCTCACACGATCTGAGCAGCATATGCTTCCAGAAATGATGAGCTGTAGGTTAGCCTAAGAATGGTCCTTTCCAAACATCAGCACAGAGCATGACATTGGGCTTGTACAATCTTTGTTACGGACCCATGGACACGTGGATACAACTGGGGGGAGCAGAGGCCAGGGGGGAGCAAAGGCCAGGGGGGAGTAATGTCCCTTAGTAGGTGATGTGGGAAAGGCATCGCTCACGGTGGAGCCTCTCAGCAGATGGTTGGCAACAGGGTAGAAAAGTGACTTGAGTGTTCACAAAGGAAAGTGGGATCACGCGGCAAAGCCGTAATCGTTATTAATTATCTATTACCAGATTAGAGGTGCATTAGCGACCTGCACCACTTATTCAGTGCACTAAACCACACAGAGGTTCTCATAAGATAATAAGGTTAAAGCAATAATGAAATGGTACAGGAACGTGGAACACCATAGCGCATAGCTGTTGGCATCAGTCAGGCTCCTGGAAGAGCATTTTAGCTGAATAACATGAGTTCTTGTGGAAGTGAATCAGGTTACATTACGGGGATGGAAAGGGGAGTGGATACCACAGAAATAATTGCTCACAAACATACCTAACATTTTCCTTAGGTGATGCTCTGGGTTATGTGAATAACACTGGAGCTAATGAAGCTACTCTGAATGCTCCCATTAATTTTTGTGGCTGAACTCAAGCTGCAGAGCTTGCTCAAGGAGGAGGTCATTAAAACAGATAGTGAGCTTGGCTAAAATGAGAGGGACTAGCCCTTGACCAAATCTCGATCACTACAGTAGCTTAAGAAGATTTTTCTCTCTCCGTCTCTGTCCCAGTAAGGATTTGCAGAGAAGGTGATGGAGAAAAGTGGCAGAGTCTAAGAGCTAATGCTAAGCTATGCTACATGAACTGGCAGCCTTGGGATTCAGGCTGGCCATCAGCCCCACAGCTCAGCAAGGGCATCCCATGAGCACAGGTCCCAAGTATTTTATTATAAGCACAGCTTTACTCCTGCCCAGACATCCCCATCAGCACCAGACACCCTGTTTAGGGGTGTGTAGTGCACAGAAAAATCTCAGTTTTTCCTCCAAAGAGCCAACAGTCATCAGAGCACCTCCCCTGAGATCTCCTTGTGCTCTCGAATTGCTCCCCCTGGTGCTGCCCTCTCCTTGGAGTAGGAGGCAGAGCCTAGGACCAGTTTGGAAGCAGCACAGATTAATCCCTCACACAGTAACAAACCTCAGTGGGAAGGGCTCCCTGCACACCACCTCTCCTCCTGACACGTGTGCAGACACAGACGTGCACAGTCATCAATGTCCAGGGCAGAAAGCACTTCCAGAAAGATCACTTACAACCTCAGACAGCTGGCACCAGCGGCACATCACAAGGCAGTTTTGACTTAGGCAATGACTACAGAGCCATTGGAGAAAAAAAATAATAATTAAGTCTCAACCCTGTCTCAAGCCAGAATAAGAAAAATTCAATAAATCTTAAATTGTTTTCAATGGGGACGGACAGCAAAGAAATTAAATATTTTGGCAACTGGCCAAGTGCACATTTAACACAAAATGATTCCAGGAAAAAATAATATTTTCTCCTTTTAAAACCCCCTCTCTAAGCTGATTATCCCCCCAAACAAACAGACAAAAACCAAAACACCTTAGCTCAGATGCAGTAGAGTTTATGGCACAAAACATGAGCCTTGTTTAGAAAGCATGGTTGGCATTGCTGATACACAGCATCACCAGAGACCAGTGCAGTCTTCTCTGCTGCCTGTGGTTGAGCTGTCTTTCATCTACTGCTGATTTAGAGCACAATTAAGACAATGTCTATGAGATCTAAAGCAAGTACATACTTCCAGGGGGATACTTCTAGATCTAGTTATTATCACACCAGCACATGAAGTATCTCTTTCCAAATAAGCACCCAAGCCTGCTGATAGTCTCCTGACAAAAGGTACAATCCTGCAAAGTGCTGAGGATGCTCAGTTCCCACCGAATTCATCAGAGGATGAAGGTGCGTATTGCATTGCAGGTGTTCAAATGCTAACATACAGAGTTCAGCATCTTTCAGGATCTGGTCCAAAGCACATTTTCATTTGGAATTAAGAGCAAATAAGGTCACCTGTTTTTTTTTTTTTTTTTTTTTTTTTTTTTTTTTTTTTTTTTTTCCTTATGAGTGAATCAAATAAATGGACAGAGTGTTATTTTTCCCCTGAATAATATTTGTGCTTTTGAAAGATTCTGCTGGCAGACTGATTGCTCTGCAATATTTAATTTACTTATTTTTTAAATTTATGCTGCATGTTCATTCACTATTCTCTAGGTACACACACAAGGAAAATACATACATATATTTTTTTGAAATATACCACACCACAGAGATCTAGGTAAACAGAAATAAAGGAAAGGTGGAAAGTATGCTGAAATGAAAGGCTGAGCCATAAGCACAGCAACATTCAGTTCTTCTCATTGCTTGGCAATTGTCAGTATAAATACAGCTGCCATTACCTACTGGGAAACAAAGGCACAGAGCATATCTGCAACCTAGCTGATACCTCTGAACACTTAGAGCAGTGTTAGGAATAGAGCTGAGTGGTCCTAGTATGAAAATCTTGCATTTTTTTCCCTCCCCGTTAGAGGGCATGATTATGTCCTACAAATGTTCCCAGCCTTGGGATCACCTGTCTTCTCCAATGCTCGATTAACAAGTTGTTCTAAAAAACCCAAGCTATCTTAATTTTGCATCTGTAATAAAAGTTAGGCACAAATCAAAAATCAGTTACAAAAATATTGGAACTGCAATGTAATTAAGTACACAGATGTCTAAAAGCCATGCTTGTGCCAATAATCGCCAAAAAAATACAAAGTCAGTTTGGAAAACTTATATGTATATACACACACACACAAACCTCAAAAGCTAGCCTTCAAAACCGACTGCATTTAATCTTCTTGTAAATTCTTTCTTTTTTTTTTTTTTTTTTTTTTTTTTTTTTTTTTTTATTTCCAGATAAAATTAGCAACATGCTTATTGATTTTTGTGTAGCTGGAAATGTATAGGTAGAGCTAAAAGAAGGGTAAATAAAACATGATGGTCTCTCAGGGTTAGATAAAAGAAAGTGCTTATAAATGCAGAAGTCCATGAGCAGAACAGAGACCGTGAAGGGTTCAGGCAAGAGGCCAGGAAGCCACATGCATACTGTAAGCTATTACTTGTGTTGAAAATCTCCAGGAATTGACTGAGTACTAGCTTTCTTAAGCAAGACCTTGAACCGAGATCTATACAGTTATAATCATCCCATATTACTTATAACATTGGAATTTCCATAAGAATTACCCTGCCTCGTCTTTGTAAACAAAGGAACCAGTGCAGGTGCACATGGACAGATCAAGCAAATTGGTTAACAGGGGTGACATGCTGTAATGTTGTTAGTTTAAGTGATCTTTGATCAATAGCATTCATGACAACAGCTGAGGTTGTTTGTCCTTAATGCCAGGAGGTATTTTACCACTTCAGTAATCTTAAAACTAGGGGGCCGAGTCCAGGAAAATCAATGTGGAAATGAAACTCTACGTCTGCAGTGGAATTTGCAAAAAGGTGGGATGCAAAAATGGTCCAAAGCTCAACAAAAGATGGGGCTCCGTGGATGCATTGTGCATTCACCTATTAATTCTTCATGCGACAGGGCAGGTCATTTATCTTCTCTTAGCCTCAGTTTGCCCTCTTTCAAAGTCAGTTTCAGAAATGAAGTGGGCCCAGGAGTGCAGGTGCATCAAGTTGATCAAATCTAGGGTGAGATTCAGTATCTGAAGTAGCTAGACCCCAACCATGCTGGGATTTATATATGTATAACACCAACGTACACCAAAGTCAACAACTACAACATGTGACAAATGAGGCTTTAAATCTATACAGATATTTAAATATGCAATATGTATGGATATATAAAAATATAAAGTGTCTTTATCAAAACTAGCATAAAGAGAGAGCTGCATGTAGCTGATAGCTCTTGCAGATCAATGTTGCCTTGACCTTTGCGTGTCATGTTTTTGATGCTGTTACATTTTTTCGCAGAATCAGACAAGCTCAAACTTCTGCAAAGGAATTTACTGTATCTCAGTGATACAGACTGTGGAGCATTTAACCTTCCCAGCCTGAGTTTAAATGGGGTTGAGTACGCATGTGTGTTTCTGCGTTGCTGGGCTGTGGATAATTTCTACTTCCCCAACCAGTCTCATAAGTACAGGGCAGATTTTGCATGCAAAGTGACTTCAGAGTCAGCATACACAGGACAACATGAGCCACAACGCACAGAAGTTGAGTAAATGAACCATTTAGAGCTGTTGGATTCACATAAAAAATTAAATGAAGTCCAATATTTTTACATGACACAAAGACGGCCAAGAGCTGGAAGATGGTCTATGGCTTGACTGTGAGAACATGGGACCACATCCAGCTCTCCTGCACAAAGCTCAGTCACTTCATTGCTTTTCCTCATCTCCCCTTCATGCAGTATCAGAAGCCCCCTGAGACAGACAGTGCCCAGTCAGGATGACATGAAGGACTAATGAAGATGGGTCCATTTGGGGGCCTCTGGTGGTTGCTGTCATGCAAATAATTATTAATACCATGAATAAAACAACAAACATAAGTAGCAAGCTTAAGTGGGTAATGGTCCAGTCCTGTATTTATGCCCTCACCCTGCTGCATATTCACCACACATGGTGTGCACACCTCTTCTCTGAATGCTTGTTCCCACCCCTGCCATGGGGAGGTAACTCTACCAAGTATACCTTAAATGCCTGGAGGTGCAAGTATCAGGAGCTTTGAGATATAGAATTTGTACCAAAGACTGCAGTATTATTCAACATCCAGACATAATCAGCAAGAAGGATGACTCAGATATGGCTCAGCTCTCATTGCTCCAGAGCAATAAAAATATTTTCCACAATAAATTTTAAAAATTAGTCTGTGTCGCTTCTGAGTTACTGGAAAAGTAACTTTGCTTGTTCTGGTCTCATAAATAAAATGCTATCAAATTATCACAAACAGCGTGAAATGTTGTTCAGCAGAGACAATCCATAATGAGGGGTCTTTTTGCGTTCATAGACTTGGCTATGTGGTCCTACTGCAACTCACCTGTGGATTGAACCTTCTGCAATTAACTTAGTTCTGGTGGTAACCAATAGCTATTAAATTCACCCATCAAAAGCATTTCCTTATGTAGAGCGTCACGTGTTTAATCTCAGACCTGAACAACAGCACCAGAAGGTTTTATTTATCAAATCAAGTCACACTGTGTAAGTGTCAAAAGAGAGATTTAAAAATAAGGTTTTAAGACTATCGGGAGAAATTGGAGCGTTCCAGGTACAAATAGAGAAACACAGTCTGTCTGTCACATGGCTAGCAGCAGAGAGAAATGTAATCTACAATAACAGAACTGCTTTCTCTTTATTTTCACTTTGCTCAAAGGGCACTTTTCATCTGCAGTTTCCAGCCTGGTGGGTGGCAGCTGCAACACGGGCTCCAAAGTTGGACCCAATCATTCAACACCATCCTCATCTCACCCTGCAGGACCTAGGCTCAGGTGAGAGACGGCAGGTGACTCCACCTGGCCTCAAGCAATTTGCATTCATGTAAGGAGAAATACAGGGGAAAAAAAAAAAAAGAAAAGAAAAGAAAAAACAAACAACAACAACAACAACAACAAACAAACAAAAACAACAAAAAACCTTTCTGCATTGAGATCTGCATGTGCAAGGGCTGGGCTGCCATGACTCGGGCTTCCCTGATTAGGATCCCCCGTAAGCTGTTGTGTGGCTCTGCAGGGAGCTGTCTCCTGAGCCTACATCTCCTGTGGCATTGCCCTGAAGCTGGCTTCCTGCCTATGGCATTGCAAACGCTGATCAGTTCTGCTGCTGTGCATATAAATACGTTCATTTATTCCCTCTATTTATTATTTCATCTCTTCTCATAGGCAAGAAGCAAGAGTTATGCCCATAAACGTCACCCAAGAGTGCTGGGACTGATTTTCTTTACCAGTCCACATTAATACCAGCTTCCATGCTGTGCTTCCCTGCCAGTCCTTCATCCAAGAAGTGCTGGGGGGCACTGCCAGCTGCCCCACATTCTCCAGCTCCACACCAGCTCTCCCATTACTGGCAGCAGGGGCTGTTGCAGGTTCAGCTCCCTCCAAAGGGCAGAATAAGTTGCATTTTGTCCTGGAAGTTAAGTGTGACTTTCAAGCTGAAGATTCTGTTTGATTTGTAAGACCAGAAATAGGACTGTGGATATTAACTGCTAGCAAATAATTTGTCTGATACAATAAAGCAGAACATCACCTGCTCCCTCTGCAAACTTTTCCCTTTCCTGATGCCATTGAAAATCGTCTTTTCTCCCCTATTTCTGACAATGCAGCAACGGAGACTAAAGATTTGCTGTCGTAAGGCAGATACCAGGATCCATTTACACCTTCTGTGGGGAATGGGGTGCTGGCGGCTGCAGATCAATTTGAATTAGCAGACTCTTTAATTCCAAATTTCCAATTTATTTGCTATGCAATCAAGGCAAGAACATAAGGGGAATGAAATAAAAATCAAGGTCTCCACTCAACAGTATTTGGGAGTAGATTACCAATGGTAATGTGCATAATTTTCTGTCCCTTATCTGTCTTCCCCAGACAGGTGACCCAGCATTATTAGCACTGTTTATATCATTAAGCACTGGGCTGGGATTGTAGTCCAAGTGACTGCACAACACCATGCGAAATTCAGATCTCCCGAGCACTTAACATCACCCGCTAATCAAGTTCACTTGGGCTGATCTTCCGTCTTCAGCTCTGGCTAATCTGGGATGTGATAAAAAGGCAGGTAGCCTCCTCTATCCTCTTCCCAGCTTAATCCATGTAAGCAAAGACCATCAAAAGCACGCACATGCTGTGAGGAAAGGGGAAACATCACCTGCAGAGGGTCAGAGCTGGGGCAGGTGGTGAGACAGCACAAAGACATTTCTGCACTGCCCTGTGTACATCGTTTAGTGACATCAGACTAAATTAGGGGAGGAAAAAACACGCAAATACACCTGGCTGAGAGGCACCACTGGAGGAAAAACGCTCTCTTCAAGTGGAGCAGAGCACCAAGATGTGGCAGTGTGTGCCATTTTGTGCATCTGCTTTATCAGTTGGAGGTCAGGCCAAGCAGGTAAATAGTGCTTATCAGCAAGGATTCATTAACGTCTTTTCACTGCTGCCACAGATGCTCTCCCGTGCTCACGTTTGTTCCCGCGGTGTGCAGGAGACAAATATTTGCGGTGCAGGATGGGCTGTTTGCTTTTAAGCGAGGCGTGCTGTGGCACCGGTACTGCACAGATACGTCCATGCCTGCACGTCTACATCCCTGGGGAGGTGGGAGAAAGGGAAGGAAGAGCTGCTCTATCCACAGCATCCCGCTGAGCAAGGAAGCTGCCTAAATACTTGCAGAGCATCTGAGGTTGAGAGTGAGGAACATACTAAATTGGACAGCTACATATTGTCCTCTGCTTATTTTCCTTTGACAGCAGAGAAAGCCAGGGTGCAGCCTCCTTGAACAGTGAGCAGTCCAAATTTTTTTATAACCCTCTAAGTGTGATGGGATAACAGATAGCTCCATTTTAGGTACCACAAAGCAGTCTGAAGTGCTGTGTCCCCAGACATTTGGCAGCAGAGCAGGGCAGAGTCTGCACCACCCAGACTGCTTTGCCCCTAGGATTGGCTTCCCTGTATAGGATAACTTTATTCTGGTTTTGTTAAGAATAAATCTATTTCATACATAGAATAATTTAAAATAGAATATACCATACTGCTGTTACTATAGAAATGTACTAAGATATAAAATAAACATAATTGCCCTGTAATTATATTTCAGAAAAAAAATATTCTATATTTGAAATCAATGAAATGTCAACTAACATATGTTTCCAGAAAGTCAGGGGTATTCCAGGCCAAGCCTATTGCTGATAGCTGACGGCTGAACTCTGGCATCCTCCTCCCACGCTGGGAGGTCTCCTTCTCTTCAAGAAATCTTACCGAACCTAATGAGGCTCCTCAAGATACAAAGTACTTCTCAAAGCAACAATATCAGAATATTAACACCGAGCCCGCTTCTTGGAACCACTGATATCAGCAGGTGTACTTAAAGGGAAGTGTTTAATCAGAGATATAATGAAAAGAAATGAGGTGTGAGAGTCTGACCCCTCGGTATGGAAAAATCTGTTGACTTGAATGCTGATAGCTGGGCAATGAGAAGTGCTCAGCACGGGAGCCACAGTGAGCAGCTTTCCTCCCCTCTGCCCCAAAGCCTGTCTGAGGGACAGGGGTCCTGTGCCCATGGTAAGGGTAGGGGAGATGTGCCCTACACAGCTCCGTGGCCTGGCCGTGGGATAACCAAGATCTTGAGAGGCTGCTGAGGTCTCACGCTGAGCCCAAGTCATGCCTGAAGCAGCAACGAGGGATTTTTGGTGTTTCTGCATGAATATCTGCTCACTGCAGAGGTGACTTGTAAAGTACCCACAACTCACAGCTCATTTCTTGGCATATCAGGAGTCATTGCCTCAATGGAGAGAGCTGCAGTTGCACTATGGATGGCTGCACTCCAGGTGCTTTGGTCTTAACTAGTTGAAACAAGTCACTGACCACACTGGACACACAAACATCTTCCTACAAAGCGTAGAGCAGAACAACAACCACAACAGCCTCCTGTGCATTTTCACCCAGAACAGCCAGTGCCTGGACATCCCTATGTCTCCTGGGTCAAGCTCCATTTTCCACCTGGAAGTACAAAGAGAAGAGGAAGAGTTTGCCTGTAACACTCCCCAGCAACATGCACAGCCTTAACCGTAGTCCTGGCCTTCCTCCCTGCCCTGCACGACTGCCCTCTCCAACCCAAAGAGAGGACATCCACATACCTTTGGTATCAAGGGGTCAGGGATGGGGGCTGCAAGCACTGGACATTATCAGAGCAGAGGGACTGGAGGTGCCCCCTGCTCTCCTCCAAACCTAGCAGCTTCTCCCTGTGCCAGAGAACTGTGGGTTGTGCTGCTCCCCACTTCTGCCTGTTGTCCGTTGGCAGATGCCCCTCACCCCAGGGTGCATGAGGTAGGGAGTCTTGTTGGGGCAGATTTACCAAGGGAATGGATTTTTGCTAGATAAACAGATCCGCAATGTTCAGCTGAAGATGGACATACGAGAGAGCTCCTCCTCCCTTCCTTGTTTCTGAAGTTAAATAAATAAAACCCTGTTGTTGCCCTAGGCGTGTTTCTGCTGGATGTTCAGCTGAAACCTCAGTGATTCACTTAACAGTTGTGAGTATGATAATAGCAATAATAAAAAAACAAACAAACACCACAAAGGCAAAACAGAAGGTTGTGCAAGACTTCATACTGGTTGCTTCACATATCTGAAATGCCATCACACTTTCTTTTTTCATAGGGGTGGGTGAGTTGGAAAGAACTGGCTTGTTTCATTCTTATTCTCTTACTTATTTGACATTGTTTTGATTAAACAAGAGAAGCTATTGGCACTGGGTGTAATAGCTTTTATACCTCTCTTCAGTGTCAATATTAGATGCAGAATTCTGCTCGCCTACCAGCACAAATTACTCTAACTCACTGAAAAGAAAAAAAAAGCAATTTTGGTAAAAAATATTGCTCACTTGGAAGTTATTTTTTATGGATATTGAAAAAGTCTTCATCTACACTGCAATCCCACAGCCAGTGAAATCTTCCAGTTTGAAACAGATAGAAAACTGCTAGTCAATGGCCAATGTGGTTTATCTAGTATCTCCCTGAAGATTCCTGATGTTCACATTTCTTAAGGAATAAGTTACAGTTGTAAGCATTATGGTTCCCAAAGAAGTTGCTAAAATGCGACAGAGGGAAGCCTGCAGAGAGCCTTGGAATAATAACTACAGGCTGCAAGACCCAATCCATTCATTTCAAGGAGTGATGCATGTCATGAAGGTGAACACGCAGGTCCTCGTCCTGTCCCCTCTCCAGCCTTTCCAGATACCACTGGCATGGTTCTGGCATTTGAGGCACACATCCTGTGAAGCAGGAGATGGTTTCAGGATGAACCCTGGCTGATTCAACAGAAATGTGGTCCACTGACTGCTGCTCTGAGCAAAAGAATATTTGATATTTTCATGGACAAAGTTACAAAGTCTGTGGGGCTGGGGCTGGTGCCAACATCATGTCTGTGCCACAGAGAGCACAGGACAGCTCACACATCAGATGTGAGATGTTTCAGCATTACCCCCAGACAGCTCTCTACATCCACAGCACACACTTTTTATGTATCACACTGCACTCAGTGAATACACTACCCATTGCCCTGTGTGTGCTGATTGTAATGGACTGCGTTTCATCTGCTCAGGTGCTCATTTTGAACTCATTGGGGCTGACATTTTCCTAGCTGCATCGGAAGCAGCAGATCTGGCAGGATACATTTCATTCTTCATAAACTGTAAATGCTGACACTTCCCAGCCTCGGCGTAGAGCGACGTGGATGCAGCTGTGAAGGAGATGAATGAAGCCTGCATATTCGCCAAGGTGTTCACTCATTTTCCCAGCACACTCTCCCTGCATGTCATTCTGAAAGCAACAAGCATCACTGCCTCTTTTGGGCTGTCAGTTTAAAATCTCACTCATGTAGGTGCTCAAACACAGGTGACAAAAGGGAGCCCTTTTTGAGCTGACACAGCACAGCAGCACCTAGCAGAGCTGCACTGGTGAGAGCGCAGATCAGAGGCAATCAGAGCCTTGTAGCACTTCAAAGCATTCAGATTTACCAATGATGACAATGGGAAGAGTCCTAAAAATAATGGTGTGGAAAGGGCTGTGTTACCTTGTTATACTGTATGCTGGGAACAGACTAGTTTTAAAAGCAATTTGCATAATTTAGCTTCTCCCCTCTTAGAATAGCAAATTAACAGTTCATTTTACGACTCTACCAATCAACACCTATATCCCATTAAATTTAACAACAAACTTGCCTTATGAAGGAGGTTGCAGCTGAGTCTTTCCATAAGGCCTCCTCATCACTTACTCTTTCCCCTGAATTGTTTCTTTGTTTTATAAACTAGCATTTCTATTTTCTCATTAGCAAGCATGATGCTAAATTAATTCCAGGTGTTAATTTACACATTGGGTGCTAAATTCAAAACTCAGCTCTATTGGCGTCAATGGAGGCTAACCGTAACGCGTTTTCCAATCTCCAGAACAAATCCAGAGCAACCCCATGCTGCTCCCATTTACTGCAATGCAAGCCTCTGCTACATTGCCTCTGCTACAACTCCCCTGCTCTCTGCTACTGCAGAGGAAGATGGTGTAGCTCCACTAACCTCATTCTGTCCCCAGTTACTGCAGTGTAAAGTGAAAGAAACTTCACTGAAGGAAAAAAATAAATAATACTCTGGGTGTATGTTGAATATAACTGGAGGCAAAAATTGGCACAAGAACCAAAAGCACACAAGAGCTTGTTTTAAAGGTTCATTTTCAGGACCATCTTCTGAATATGGGGTCATTTTAGTAAACAGATGAACATGCTGCTAATTGAAGGGAACACCACACCACATGGCTTCATTTGCAAAGCCATTCGGAATGAATTATCAATATTTTATAAATACGTTAAGGTGGTAATAAAAGATGCATGATGTAGTGTGTAGGTAGGAAGCCCTCCTGAAAGGAAATGAAGAAATTATAGATAACCTTGACATGTTGAAGTTATGCAGTTGGAATTGCTAAGGAGAAGGGTTTTAAGATCTCTCAAGGTAGGGAAGTAATAAGAATTCTTTAAAGGAACAATGTCACATTGTTTAGACTTAAAATCTGGTTTGCTAGTAGGAAAATGCATCATCTCTTATAGGAATAAGTTTAAGCTGTGAACTTTTGATAGACGTGTTTCTACTCTACTCTCTGTTTCATCTGGGCATAACTACCTGCCTAGAAGTATTTGGACAAAATTGTGTTTTTCCCAAGGATCTGGACTGAGTGACAGAAGTGGGGTAACACAGCATAGACTTGCACAAAAAGGCAATGGTGAGAATTCATGTTCCCCTGGTTGTTCTATTCTTGGCTGATAGGAAAGAGTAATTTCTGTGGAGCAGAACATATTTACTGCAGGTCCTCATGAACTATAGGGAAATCCACGCAGCCTGGGCTCAGTGGCTCCACCTTACTTCTGCTACGATGAACAATGCGATAAAGACTACGCACAAAGCTGTGTTTGCTGTGAAACCTTTACAGGAATAACCTCCACTTTCAGCCTCCAGACACTGGAAAGAGACAATCGCTTCCAAAAATTACCAGTCAGAAGGTTGTGCTGGAGCTCAAGTTAAGAGGAGTTGCGGAATAAAGACCGCAGCTGCTTTGCTATGTTTGTGCAAAAGAAAAAGGGAGGCAGAGGTGGATTTGGGGAGGAGGCAGAGGTCTCGTTATCAGTTTGGAGCTTGTAAATATCTCCAAGTCCTTTTGGAGATCTTCTGTAGCACAGTGTAAATTTGCATGTGTCTCTGGAGTTATAAAGGCATGTCTGAGCTGTGTCACTGCTGTATTTGCTAGGGTGATCCAATTGGGATCATCTTCCTATTGGTTCCTAAACCAAGTGGAGACAGATAGCACTGATAAAGAGAAAAAATTGGAGAACACTGAACAGAGACCCTTTAACACAGATTTCTTGAGGGTGGGAGACTGCAGGAGGGAAAGGTGACCTTCCTGGTCCACATCTCCATGCTCGAGAGCTGGCAGTGGGGCTCTTGGCTCCGATTTGGTTTGGCTGTTGTTGTGCCCTTACACTCCCCAGAGCTAGCTTTGAATTTTAGATCCCATACTCCCTTCTTCCAGAAGAAGAAACTCAATTAATGAGCATGTCCTTTTATCAGAAGGATGTGAAGTGCACTCGTCTTCCACCCACAGAGTGAGCGTGGACGTGCCTGAACGCCAGCCCAGCCACACGCGCTCCAAACAAGCAAATCCAGTGTGGATGGGGATTAGAACTTGGAAGGATGTTACAATTCGGTCTTGCTGCCAAAGATTGCTGTAAACAGCTTCAGCTTTTATTCTTCCGTCCTTTGAACATACATTGCTGTGTGTTTGACCTGCATGTTTTGAGAAGAGGTGGTGCACTCAATGAGAGCCTCACTGGCACAGGTGCACATTGCTGAATTTGAGCCAAACCGTGCCAAGTTTTGTGACTTGACTAGCAGGTTAGCTGTGTTATTTGTTAAATAATATATATGCAAAAGCATGCCATGCAAAGCACAAAGATGTGCTTCTTCCTTGGTCTAACTAATAACATCTCCTGGCCCAGGCAGGCACTAAAAGCTGATGCACAGCTGCCATTTGACCACTTCTGTCTAAAAGTAAATCAGGGATCCAGGCAATGTGCTCCATACTTGCAGAAACTGAATCCTGAAGTGCAGTCCCTACCTTTTACCCCATATATGTTATTTCTATAGGAAATTATATCTCATACAGTGTTTTTTGTATTTAACTAAAATGCCATGAAGAGACAACACCCTAGATTAAAACAGCTACTCAAAATGTCTGAAACAGCAGAGAAAAACAGGATGAAAATGTGTTTTGTGAGACATTTGTTAATTTTCCACTTTGTTTCAAGATTTTCTGCATTTTTTTTTTCAGGTTTACTAAAAAAAATCCCTATCAAATCCCTTTCAGTAATCAATTATAAAAAAAGTTGAACATACTTGTTGCCTTTTATTTTAAGGAAAAAAAAATCGAAAATATCACTTCAAGCCTGCTCTAGCAGAAATGAAAATAATACCCTCCTCACACAAAAACATAGGCTTCTGCTACATGAATAAAGTGCTTTTAGCATTATAGAACAGATGAGGCAAATGAGCACAATTAAGTAACTTCATATCAAGCAGCGGGGGGCCATGGTAAATACACACCAGACAATTTGTAACAGCACTTGTGTTTAAACATTCTCTGGGTCTCTGAGCCCCCAGTTTTAATTTAAACAAATACTTCAGCGTATGGTGATAAATAAAATGAGAACGATAGCTCTCAATCTGGCAGGGCCCAAATGTGAGATACAGTCTACACTAAATAAAAGAATTATTTATGTAGGTAAATAAAATATGGTTGGATTCCTTCTCTGTATGCAGATAACTCTATCCATCACTTTTTTTTTTCATTATTTTAGTTGAGAGGTAAACAATCCTGAAGGAAAAATAATGGGAGGGACATTGATTGTACATTGTAATTTTGGGACTAAAATGATTGACAACTCTAAAAATGAGGGATGTGCCTGAAGTATGTTCCCCATAATTATTTTTCAACATCCTCAAGGTAGTTATTTCTTTTTTTCTAAGCAAAGGGAGAAAAGACAACACCACTCTTGCTATTCTCCAGCTATTACCAGCAAATGGTGACTTTTTAAATGCTGCTGCTGCACTGGGCACTCTTCCAGCGAGGTGGCTGGAATTATACATCTCCTCTTGGGAAGATGTGTTTTTCCTAAGTCCCTGAACACATTGCTAGAAGACCCTCTCTGCACGATTAGCTAACCTGAATCTGAGCTGCAGGAATGAAATGGCAATGCAAGAGACCCTCCTCCATGAAGCTGGGATAATGCTGACCAGGTATTAAATTCATGCAAAACACACACCGACCAAAGAGATTAGAAATTGAGTCACTGAACCAGGAAAACTGCTGAGGAGCAGAACAAGCTGATCAGAGCCCAAAAAAACAACCAGACGTGAACAAAACAAAAATCACAACAAAAAATACCAACCCAAACCCCAGAGAGAAGAAGAAAACCTAAAATCCTCTAAAATTGGGCAAGACAGCTTTTGAATGTCTCAGAATTTTCCTGTCTATATATAAATCCATAATGAGATCATTCATGTCTATGAACAGTAGGGTACATAAACTCTTCCTTCCCAGAGGCACATTAGAGGAGGTTCCCATCATGCTGGCTAGGGTATAAACATATATTTGACATGCTCCTTTTCCCCAAAAGCTCATTTAATTTCAGGGCCAAGTTTTTCCTTTCTGCAGTGCTTTAAGCAAAGGACTGGGCTTAGTTTGCAGCGTTTGACTGAATTTGCTTGTGCAATGCCAGAATCCCTTGTTTGCCACAGGTTTGGTACAACATGTGTTATCCAAAACAGGGTAGCTGGGACAGAACATGAATCCAAACTCATTTTTACATTGGGAATTTCAGAATTTTTAGGACTACTCAAACAGTAATAAAATAGGTAGGACTTTCTTGGGCCTGATGAGCTTCTCTTTTTGAAGGAGGAGTTTGGACAAATCTTTCCTTTTCTCTTGTTCATGCATCCCCATGGTGCTTCCTGGTCCACTTTAGGGAAGGTTTGAAGATCTGGAATATCCCCAGATCATCCACCCTCATGAGTTTTTATATTACAGGGAAAATTACAGGCAAAAAGAGTAAGAGAACAGGTTCCTCAAAGAAATTGCTACAACTCAAATCCCTCAGAACTTAATTCCCAGCCTGGTTATGATGACTGAATATGGGAGCCCGAACAGAAAATGAATTCTTTGAGCTTTACTACACCCATGGCAAAACAGGTCAAAGAGGTAAGTATTTCTTATCACACTATTGGGAAATAGTATCTTCTGGCGAGGAAAAAAAAAAAAAAAAACCACCCCCCCCCCCCCCCCCCCCCCTTTTTTATGTCTCCTTCTGCAGTGGACTTTTCCTAGAGTCCAGATTCTACTGCTGCTAAAATCCCCAATTATAGTAAGAGGTACTCGCCATACAGGTTATTTTGATGGACATAATACCCAAAACTAAGCTTTTTACCATCTGTTCGTCCCTAAAATTTGAAAGCAAAAGGAACATATTTCACCACTACGTCAGTGAAAAGTAAGATAAATGCTATTTAAATGCATGTACAGCATATGTTCTTTCTTCTATGCCACATTCATCTGTAATGCTTTACTCATTTCTCTGGAGACACAAATCAGTGGAAAAAAAAAATACAAAAAACTTTTTCCCATAAGAAGCCCTTACACTAAACCTAGTTTTCTGAACACAGGTGAGAGATGGAACACTATTCAAACTGCAATGAGATTGAACTAGATGTTTTTACCCCTCCAATGCTTTACCTTCCCCTAGTTTCAGTGACAGGAGATAGGAAAGCCTAGGGCACTTGGGAATCTCAACAGAATAAATCACAGATCAACACTGGGTTGGAAGGGTTTATGTTGGGACTCAAGGGTATAGCAGGAAGGTTTTTTTTTTTTATTCCCAGCTGATCCTCTGTCAGTGTCACCAGTTTGCAGGTGGAGAATAGAAGGGAAGTGAGCATCACAAGTGTCACCACAGAGCTGTTAAATCTTTAAACACAAGTAGACTGACACCTGCTTGGTGCATCTTCACCTCTCCTTACACTAACAGCATCAGCATGTTAAATCACATGCAGGCTGCTACACAGGAGATGTGTGCATAGGGAGACTTTTGTTTTTCCCCTGCTTCTGAGGCCCTCCAAGAGCCCTCTTTGCAAATGGATCTTGTCTGGTATGCATGAGAATTTGATAGACACCTGGCTCCAGTGATAGGCATGCACTTGCACAGCAGATCTTGCTTCAGTAGAACAACTATAGTACAAGGTCAAAGCTAGGACGTAACCCTTGAGCAATGTTATTTTGAATGTTCTTTTCTCAGTCCTTCCCTCCCTCTACCATGTAGGCACCTGATGCACTGGGTGGCCCTGATCTCAGATGCACAAGGAGCCCTGGAGGCACCAGTGCTGTTAGCTGGGAACATGAGAAGAAGTCCTGCGCAGTGTGCTTAATTAGTTTGTCTTTGAGAAACGTGTCTCTTTAGGCTACATTGTTGTGGGTCTGTTGAAGCTTTAGCATTCCAAATCACTTGTCAGTTTTGAAAATGTAGGTTGATGAGATGAAGGAATTTGGTTATTGCCTCTGCAGGAAAGCAAGAGTCTTTGAGTCCTGCCCATTATTTCCTCAAATCTGCAGGCTCATAAGCTGTATGCAGTAGCTTTGCCAGGAGTTTTAAAAGCAAACTGCCTCCTGGCTACATACACAAGTACACAGATCTTGCACACTGCTTGGAGACTCTTCAGCAAATCTTCTTTGGTTCATTGAGGAATGCTTTGCTTTCAGTTCCTGGTGCTTGCCCACTTCCCAGGCTGCTTGTGTCAGAGGCAAGACCACATCTGTAGTTTTGTTACTGCTGGGTCAGCCCCAAGTGTGGCATTTGGGACTTGGAGAGCTTCAGCTGACTGAGCCTGGGCAGATGCTCCTGCTCTCATCACACTGAAATGCCCAGCATTCATGAGGTCAGGTCTTTCAACTGTTGGCTTGAATTGACAAACACCTCCATAAATACACCAGATCTGAATGCCTTTTTTTTTTTTTTTTTTTTTTTAAATATGGGAGGAAGAGAAAACAGGGCAGATAAGTGCTTGCAAGGAAGAACTATTTTATTAAAAAAAAAAAAAGTTTGAGAAATATAGCATGATTATATTTCTAGCTCCACTTCCCATCTGTTCACCTTCCAGAGTGACATTTACAGGAGCTGAGTTTACTATGCTAGAGGCATCAGCAGCACTGGATTGAGTGGATCAGATTCTGGACTGACTCTAAAGCTACTCAAACCTCGCCTAAAGCTCAGCTCTTGTTTATTTGTTTTTCTACAGCAGAAGTACCTTGATCTCCAGAAATGCTACCCTTTTCTTGTTTGCATCCCTTTCTGCTGAAAACATTTGCTATCTTTTTACAGTATACGACCTAGGAGAAATGCTCAACCCCCCTTTACATACCTGAAAGCACTTTGGATGATGTAGAGGGTACCTCTGACACCAGTTGTATAGGGTCCAGAGTTTAGGACCTATAGATCAACACTGTGAACCAGGTCCAGGGTTGCTGTACTCTCCAGCAGACACAAGGGTACAACCCAGCATCATGTTCAGAGTCAGCAGTTATAAAAGTGTAGACTGCAGGACATGTCTAGACTCCTACATCTTCTGAAACAGTGGTGTCTGATGCAAAATAGGAAACAAGCACATTCACTTGCTCTGTAGTCTAAGCAGGAGAGATTGAGCTGCAGTTGATACAGATTTTTTATTTTTTATTTTTTCCAAGCCTACAAATAAGTGGGAGCATTGATATTGCTGTGTCTTGTGCAGTACAGAAAAGTCCATCTCAGATTTAAACTAAGGGGTCACGAGGAACGAGTGTCTGAGGAAAACAAAACTCACAAGCACTGCAAAAGGTGATAGCAGAAGGCACACCTGGATAAGCTGATGTTCAGCACAGGAGGAGGAAAAATAGCCTTGTGAGGACACAGGCAGAAAGGTGAAGATCATCTTTGCACTTCACAGCTGTAAAGGCTGAGGAACACAGAAGTTTTTTTCTCAGACAGTGACCTAGCCCAACAGCAGTGGAGAGGAACAAAGGGAAGGCAAGCATGATTTAGCTAATAGTTACTCAACTGGGATACCTGGTGATGCAGTGCCAAGGCATTGTCTTCTCTGTTTCCTTTCCAGTAAGAGCAGGAGACTCATTCTGCACCTTCTTTGGAAAGCATTTCTGGCTGCAGGTACAGAGCTCTCAGCAGACAAATTCAGAGCTCAGGTTCCAGTGTAAATGTATCTGAATACTACAGTTGCCTCTGCAAATGTTTGCTTTTATTGACTAATGACAAAATTAGGGGGGGGAAAGGAAGCAGCCACCCACACTGCTTCTGTCTCTTTTCTTCCATCTCCCACAGTGGCAAGGCTCTTGCAACATTTTATAGACCTGTAATTTCCTGGCAGTTTATATAGCATGAAAGTAGAAGAAGTGATAAAATATGCAGTTTAATTGGGGAAAAAAGAAAGAAAGAAAGAAAAAAACATGTACTAATCTCACTAATGTGAGAGATTAAAACTGTAAATGTGTGAGTCTTCAAGGCGGTTACACAGATTTTAAGCAAATTTTCCTTCTAAGTGTTTCTATTCAAACTCATTTAATGGTATCCTGGACCTTACAATTGACTTTTGTTTTATTTTTATGAATGATATTCAAAATATAATATTGTCACAAGGGATTCTCTTACTCCAGATTCTTTTATCATGCAGGATTTCTATTAGCTTCTGAGCTGAGACTTTTTTTTTTTTTTTTTTTTTTTGTCACACGACACTGTTTTAGTGGCTGCAAGCGCTATTGTGTCACACTGGGTTGTGTTAATAGCTCAAGCTGGAGTTTACGCTTTGTGTGGAGGGCTACTACAAGGACTGCATGTTGAAAATCTGCTAAGATACTGCTTTGAGAACTTGATACCAGCTGGAAGACTCCTGCATTGCTCCTTCGAGGTGTTGGCAACACATATCACCCCCATTCCCTTCAGGCACTCCCCCCCCCCCCTCATGTAAACTGTCTGGCATAGGACATGTTCCTCCTCCTACATTGGTACAGTGCCTGCCCCATTTCATAGAGACAATTAATAGGATAACCTATAAGGGATAAGTATCTGACAGTGCTCTAACAGAAGTGGCTGTAGAGGTTAACTACAGTCCCAGAAGATACTCAGACTGGTTCAGTATTAGGAGCTAGGATGTTAATAGACAGGTGATACCAAACTGTGATTTTGCTAGGATAGTTGTTAACCAGTTACCCTGGAATAAAAGGGACTTTCTTGGAACAGTAGCTGTACTACAGATCTGTTTAGCTTCCAGAGCAAAGAGCCACTCGATCCTTCTCTGTTTACAGCAACCTCTTAGTAACTCCAGTGAAGTTATTTCAGAGTCTGGGATGGACACTAGTAATAAATCTGCTGCCCAGTATAAATAACCTCAAAGTAAACCTGTGGTTAGGATAGCTGTGGTCCTTCAAATAGCCACAAGCTCAAGTGAGTCAGGCAAGGGAACAGGCCAAGAGCCCCTCACCACCCATACAATGTCTTCATGCACTAGCACAAGGCATGTGTGAGCTCCCAGGGCTAAACCTGTTCTGGCCATGCTCAGGAGCCCAAAGCCTGGCAAGGAACAGCCAACAGTGGAAAGGACCCAGAGCTCACCACAGTGGCACAGCTGGGGACAGGAGGATACCTCTTAAATGTCTCACTGCAGGAATGAGCATCATTTCTTCTCTGCAAAAGCAGATACCTGACTTACAAGTCCCTAAAAAACACTAAATCTATAACCCCCCCCCCAAACTCTTTCAAACCTCACAAACCCCTGCATCCACCTGCATCCACACTACCTGCATCCACCACTAGGACGTGCTGAACTGTTAAGAGAATTGACTCTGGGACCTGGAAGTCCTCCACAGATCTCTGTGTACCAGTTATATTTTAATGTTAGAAAAGGGAAAAAAACCTCGACTTCATTTTGCAAATGTTAAGCTATTAAACTAGCAAATGATTTGAGACAAGAGTAAGTATACAGGGTCAGCTTCTCTTTCAAACACTTCTAGGGTACATTATGTGTAGCATGCTTCATGCAAATACCATGGCCTTGAGGTTTTCCTTGTGGCTTTGTTCATTCTCTCATTTCTGCAAGGAGGCAGGATGAATAAATAGATGTTTTTATCACCACTTTTTTGCTTTCAGAAAGTTCACATATTGCATTTTTGACATTATGTAAATTAAAAATCACCATGGCATTACCTGAAATAAACTATTATATCACTCCTTTCACGCTGCTCTAGTTAAGATACTGTCAGCACTTCCATTACTAGCCCTTATTTCAAGGAGTTTCAAACTTGGTGGTAGAAAGGTGTTTTTTTTTTTTTTTTTTAGTTACCAGCCTGGGGTGGAATTTTATTTTCTTCAGATTTGAGCAAAACTACTTGCTCATTACAGTTAAACAGTAAAATGGGAAGATTCACCCTCCAAAGTTTGGAAGTCTAGCAGAAGCCTGATGAAAGTTTTTGAGGAAGTTTCATTGGAAGTCTGTGGTAGAAGCTTAGAGCCAGGAGTTGGACACTTACCACAGCACAAAGATCTATCTGTAGCAATTTATTTTCCTTAAAATTAGCCCAGTTGAAGTCTGACTGAAGCTCTGGTCAGTGGCACAGATCACCTCCTGTGTTAGGAGTCCAGCTGCCCCAGGAATTTGCTCACCACACGGCTGTTTGGAGCAATAATTACCCCCATCTGCATGCTTATAAACCTCAAGAGGCTGGACATGCTCCCCCACACCACCCTCTGCTCTGAGGCCTGCCTGGGCACAGGGTTTTTCTGGTATATTTGCTATACTGTATGACCATGAAACTTTCCTTAATTGGTCTACATACATATACATCTATAAATATAATATATATAACAAAATATATAATATAAAATATATAACAGAATGCATGATGTATCACTGCATGCCTTGTGCTACAAATTCCATTTAGCTTTGTGTGTACTTTCAGCATATGTACACACACAATACAAACGCAATCCAATGTTTCAGGACACTGTTAAACTTGCACCTTCTCTTCAAAACAGGCATTTGGGTCACCAGGGCAAGACATGAGCTCTAGGAGCCTGATCAGGACATGTTCTCAATCCCAGGGAAAACCGCTGAAGATCCCAAAGCAAGAAGTTCTAGTGACCAGGTGTCCCCAAAAGCTAACACGCAAAACTCATGCACTGAATTGCCTGCCATGTGACTCAAGTAGTACCAGCTGAGTTTTGTTCCATAGACCCATGTGCTTACCCACTTCTGGGCAATTCGCTTTCCAGTTCTGGTGTCACCAATCTCACCAAAACAGTGCAAGATCAGCCAGGCGCTGGTGCTGGGGTTCCAGAGCTGACTACCTCAAGGAACAAGGGCAGTCATGCCCTTGCTCAGCAAGTGTCTCTTTAGAGCAAGCACTTGTGGTCCTGCTCCTCCTTGCAAACTCCAGGCTGAACTCTACACCTGTCTTTTGGAAGACATCTGTTTTCAGAAAGTCATGCAAAAAAAAATAATAAATAAATAAGGAGAATAAATTTCTCCTCCACATCGGGTATAACAAGTAATAATGGACTTAAATTACAGCCAGGGAGATTCAGACAAGACATTAAGACAAACTTCCTAACAGCAAGGGTAGTTAAACACTAGAAAAGATGGCCTGGGGAAGGCATGAAATCCCCACTCTGGGAGGTTTTGAGTACAGATTAGACAAACGCCTGACAGGAGTGACAATTTTGATGCTCCTTTGGGGCAGGGGATTATATCTTGATTTCCCTTCCAGCCCTGTTTCCCACAGCACTCTGGAAATGCTTTAGAAATAGAAAGAATACATATTTTGATATCTTACGTCCTATTCTGCATTCTTCCATGTAATCATCCAGGCTGGGACACCACACCCCATCTGTCTCCTCTGAATCTGTGTAAATGGCATTAGCTCCTCAGATCTACCAGCTCCCCCACTGCTGTGCAAACCCTCCTTGGGCAACCATCACCTGGGGATGGTTTAAAGCGTTAGTTGTAGTGGCATCTACCAGGAAACAGGCTTCACAATGAGTGAGCACCAGTAGTCACAAAGAAGTGTTTTATTTTTTTATTATTTATTTATTTATTAATTAATTAATAAAGCCTTTAGCAGGTGGAACAGGCCCTTTCTGCTGGCTGTAGCGGAGGTTTCTGCCAAGTCACTGCTAATGCGGCTTCATTCCCTGGTGGCAAGGGGATGAGAGCCCAATTTATGAGCTGCAGGAAGTTTCACAAGCAAAATGCAAACAGCCAATTTCAGGCTTTGTTTGAAAATATTTTTCTGTTTCCTGCTGCTGCAAGAAGCTAAGAAGAGGGGGAACAAACCCAAACAAGAATTCACTCAGCCTTTTCAGTGCCACTCATTTTTCCACCCCCAGTAAAACAGAACTCAAGCTACAAAACCAGAAAGTGACAAGTGTTAGGAGAAGCAGATAGCCTTCCACAGCTGTGCTCTGCTCTGCAGCCCCCCTTCTTCCTCACACCTCTTTTCTGGCCTGCCCTCTGCAACATCCCACCCCAACTGCCCAGAACATGCAGGGGTTCCCTCCTGCCTTTAAACCCCACAGCACTAAAGGTTGCGTTGCACCCTATTCAGTTCATACCCTTGGGTCCCCAGCCAGGCTTCTAGCTGCATCTTGGTCTAACCATGACAAAATAAAACAGTATACCACTTTTTCCAGGCTAGGCTGGAATTACAATTTGAGAAACTGCTGTGAAGGTCTTGCCTGGTTCAGGTTTCTCAAGGTAGATTCCTGTGATTGCATACTGCATGGCTGACAAACAGAGAAGACTACAAAAGCAGATGACATGGAGACCCATACCTTTTAAATTAATTGCAGATGGGCTGATTCTTTGGCTTGTGCAAATCTCAAGGCCTTTGATTCTTTGTCTTGCCCTTGAAACCCAAAGAAAAAAGTAAAGTGTTTTCTTCTCCTAGTATCAAGCACCCATCTTAGCATGCACAGCCCTTACAAGAGCAGAGCCCATTACACAGAATCTCAGCTACTGCTCAGCCTCCCCACCTTTGAGCTGCTTAAACAGATTTCATGTTCAGAACACAGACTCAAAGTTCCATAGTAGCTGCTCCTCCATATTTCTATCATCAGCAGCCGTAACGCTGGCAAGTATAGGGACAGACAAAAGGGACTCAGACTTTTAAAATATATGTATGTAGGCACATATATATTTTTCATTTTTGGATGTTTCCCTTAATCATATCTTGAATTAATGCAGGGCTTGTTCATTCGGAGCTCTCATTACCCTCTTAATTAACTGTGCACAGATGGAAAAAGTCGGAATTGCTTCACTCGAGTTGTTCTGCTAGTTTTAAAATGAGATGGCAGATGGAGGACAAGGCAGAAAGGGCTCAGCTCAGAGGTAGGAGACAAGTTTTCAAGCTGTCACAGAAACGTCAACAAACGCTCCATCTGTTTATGAGGAGTACCAGGCAGAGGCAGTTTTAAGTGCCATCTACAGACGTGAGTTCAAAGAACTCCAAACAATTAGCAGCAAAATGAAAGTTGCAGTTTCAGTTTGAGATGTACCAGGACATTGTCAGCTCAGATTGCTGATGGTAGAGTTGGGAGCAGCCAACACAGTGCTTGCAGCGATATTCTCAGACCAGTATAAGCTCAGGATCCTCAGGGCTGCGTTGGTTTGCAAAGAAAATATCCCTAAAGCTCTGCATAAAAGCCTCGAAAGAGAGATGCTCCCAAAGGCCCATAAAGCAAGTGAATCTCCTGAGATCAATAACTTACCCCCAAGGAAAGAGCTGTGAGATGGTTCCCTAGGAGCCCACATAAAGGGAGGGTCCTCAGCTGAGGACCTCAAATGTAGGCACTGCCTTTGTGGAAAGTGCCTCCTCTGGTTTCAGCTTTCCAGAGGTTTCCTATGTGTGAGACATCCAGGGGGAGAAGAATATTAGTGATTGACTTAGGGAAGTATGAACAGTTGGGATAGCACTTGGGATACAGCTGAGGATGCATATGCAAAGTCATACAGGTAAGAAATAATAAACTTCTGTCCTCTCCCTTCCCAGAAAAAGCTCTTCTTGAACTGCTCCAGTGGGATATTAAATTGCTATTCTGTCAGAGATAACATGCACATGCTGATCCTAATGCAGGAGGGCACTGCACTGTTATTAGTGCTTTAGAGAAACAGTAGTGTTATATAAGATAACCATGTCAGGGCTATGTGTAGTACAGTGGCAGTGGATATTTAAATAGCCTCAGAAGCCTACAAGGAACACATCTGTTTCCTAATGCCGAAGCCAACTTATGTGAACAGTATACATCTGTATCTAGGCTTCAATGGCTTATATATGGTTAGCAGACATGGTTATTTGAAACTGAATGGTACCCATGTGGTTTCCACAAAGAGCTGCTAGAAGAAATACACAGAAAAAAAAAGCAGTTCTACACAGCTTCCTGTGATATACCTGCTAATTATTTTTCCAGTAAATCATGTTCTTTTGGAGTAAGATCATATGTTACAATGATAGCAAGTTCCAGGCCCCCCATCTATAGACCTTTCATTTCAAAACCAATATTATGGACTTGAATTCTTGCCAGCTTCAGAAATATCTGCATCTGCCTCAGGTCTAAGATTTTTTTTTTTTTAATTATTATTATAGTGAACAGTTCCCACATGTAAACCAAAAGTGAGCCTCTGACAAACACTTATGGAGGACATTCCCAGCAAAAGCCTGAATAGAAGGTTTTCTATTTCGTTTTGATATAGAGATAACTCTAGCTTGCTGTGGTGAAGCAGGACAGCTGAGGAGGTATCTTGCGTTGTAGGGCAAGGTGCACAATTTCTGTATCTAGTTTTGCTTAGAGGTGGAGAGGGTTGGAGTTAAACTTACATCTGAAGCAAGACATTAAAGGTCTTTCAGCAGGGTGTGAAGATCCACATGGCCAAGGAGAAACAATCGTCTCAGTTTTGCCCTCAGTGCTATTTTTACTTTGTTCAGGCCCCCTAAATGCCATCAGCCCATCAAGTGATGCGCAGGCTGCAGGGCTAATGGCTACTGAGAATTTAAATATACTGAGCAGTAAAGTTTTGTCAAGAGCAGACCACCACAGGTGACACCAGGACACTACATCTGCCTGCTGTTCATCAGACAGGAACCCAGAGATGTCCGAGACCCTGACAGAAAAAGGATGTGAAAGTGATTTTCTTCAGACTGCCGCACAGGAAGCTTAAAAAGCACAAACCTCACAAAGCTTTTCTGTAGGGGAAAAGAAAAAGGCAGAACTAGGATAACAGCAGAAGCTAATCTCTGTGCGTGTTCTTAGTCTCACAGGAGAGTACCCTTCCCAGGGGCTTCTTTTCAGAGCCTCAGTTCCCTCAAGGTCACAGATCAGGGTAATTACACTCTGATAAGCATAGTCCTTGCTCATTTGCAGTTAGATACAGTGGTTCCTCATTTTCTGCTCTGAATACTAGGATAGCATCACCACCCCACAGCACTTTCAATAATAAATTTCTCCAAACTGGTTGGAATCCAAAGGCATGACATGCAATGCTGGTATGTAGTGCTTTAGGACTCTTAGGCACTAAACAGGGACACAAGATGCCAGTATTTTGGAGTATGATACTCCCAAAGGCTTGTAGCAGACACAGGTAAAATCGTACAATCCATATTTTGAAAAACACACCACAGTATCTGCTCTAATCATCCTTTCTGGTCTTGTTGTAAAAATCTTGAAGTATCCCATCATGGAAACACCTTCTATAAGTGGTAAGGGAAAGGTCATTTTCTTGTCCCGGGATCCTTGCAGCGAGCTGAGAGATGAATCAGTCCATGATGCTTCCTCCCGTGCTTCTCACATTTTTGGTAGCTTACTATGTACCTTACAAATCGGTCCACAGAAGTGAATTGTACTATAGAGCCCTCATGCACTCTAAATACAGGATAGTCCCTCACGGATCCCACACTAGACACTTCTCCTGTCTCTTTTTGCTTTTGCACAGAGGCTGAGGTAAAGTAAAGGATAAGATTTCTTCCTCAGCCATTACCAGTTCTCAGATTCAGCAGATATTCCCCCTAAGGATGCCCTCTGTGGAAGAACCCAATGTGCACAGGCCTGCTGTCAGACAGCCCAGCCCCAGAGGCCTTCTGCACCCTGGCTGGGCTGGAGGTCACTCAGGAGGACACCCTGAGCCACTGCTGGGTTATGAATTCATTTTATGAGTGAGCAGAACAGTTTCAGTTTAGAATATTTCCCCCCTTTACTCTCTGTCTTTTTCCTCTTTTCTAAAACAGATACTTAAATCATTCCAATGAATAATAAGGATGGTCGCCAACCCAATTTAAGGCAATTTCCATTTCAGTCCCAATATCATCCTCAAACATACTTTTCCCTTTATCTGTGGAATGGACTGTTCTGCACAGCACCTTAAATAGAAAGTGCTACGCTAGCTAAATGCTGCCTTTCAACTATTACAATAAATATCTGACAGTGAAGAAAATAAGAAAAGAGGCAGGCGGGGACTGATCTGCCTTGTCATATGCTAGCAACTTGGCACTGAAAGCTTTGTCAGTCCATTAGCTGCTGTTAATTTCCTTGTTCTTCATGGCAAAGGTGGCCATAATTGGTGGAGCTGCTGGAAATATCACATAAATGGGGTGATTCACACTCAGAACTGTCACTGTAATAAAATCCCATTTAGAAAATGTCCCCTTCACCCAAAGGAAAAAGTGAGCTTTAGAGCCTGCCCTCCCCCTGTTCTCTTGTAGGAACACAGAACCCATCAGCAACAGACAGGAGCGCCGATCTGTCCATCTCTGAGGACTAGTCATCATTTGAAAGGGACATCAAGTCTGATGGCCCATAATCAGCTCAGACAACAGTTTTGTTGTGTGTTTTTATTTATTTATTTTCTAAGTGGGACTTTGCAGACTGGACAGAAGCCAAGAAAGCAGAGAAATATAAAATGAACATGAAATTCTGTCCATTACCAGTATCGTTATAGTGTGCGTGCAAGCATGCATGTTCTTGAGGAAGCAATGGATATGAGAAGAAATAAGTAGAGTTGGCATGGGATGAAGCAGCACACCAGGAGTCAGGCTGCATTACTCAGCAGTGCTCCCTCTTAGAGGTCAGAGCTAAACTATAAAAACCATGTTTCACAGGTGAATGCAGAGAGGTGGGGGCACTCCTTAAGTGAAGGGTGAATCAAACAAAGTTGAAACAAAGGGTTTGAAAAAGTGCAACTTTAATTTTCAGTATAGTCCAAGATTCATATAGGAAAAATCCTGAATATTTACTTCTGACAAGTCTTGAGAGATTTGGTTAGAAATAATCATAGAAGTTAGCTAGCTTTGATGGAGCTAGAAGAGTTCACAGAGCTGTTGGATTTATTTTGGAGTGCTAAAAAAAAAAATGTATTTAACTTCCGTAGCGAAAGCATGGTAGAAAGAGGGATGGGATCTTCCCTGGGCTTACAGGCAATATAATATTAATTTCCCCCAAATTTTGGGAACTACTTGCTGTGCACAAGGATTGCCCTTGCTGAATTCCTGCCCAGAACCTTGGCCCACAACAGTGAAGTCTTTAACTTTTCTGTTAAGACAGTTTAATATTTGAGATGTTTGGTACTAGCAGAAAGCTCAGACTCAGTTACGTACACAACACCTGGGTCTTGATGAACTCTTAGGAACTCATCCATACTTACAACAAATTCTGGGAAATACTGAAATGAGATGTCCATCCCTTCTGGTCTACTGGGCAGAAATATGTAGCTGGCTGATAGCTCACTTATATACATGATTAATTCTCCACACGTATCACTAGTTAGTAGGTTTCCAATAATCAGAAGGAAGCACAGGAATCTCCAAGTATTTTCACTGGGTTAAACAGTGGTGTTCAACACATCAGAAGGATTCATGCCATGCTGACACCAAGCATCTAGCTGGCAGCCCAGGTACATGCCCACCTTCTAACCTCATGTATGCCCAAGAAGCATAGTACGAAAGACATCAACAAATCAAGACTTACTGGTGATAAGCATCTGAGCATGACTCTGGTCCTTCTTATGAGGAGGAGGATTTGTGGTCATGGGTTTGGTGTTTCCCCTTCTGACTGGGCTGGTTAGGTGAAGCCTGTCATTGAAAGGACGGGATTTTGAGAGTTTTGCAGCTGTGCTTCCTACAGTATTTACTCAGTGTCCACTGGAGCAGTTTGCAAAGCCATCAGCAATCACACTAACCTTCCTGAGCAGCCTGAGTGAACAGTGAAATGAAAGACTTTACTGAAGTCTTCAAATAGCTGGTGAGATTAATCTTGTCAAGTGTAAACACTTCTTGACTCAGCAGTGGGATGGGGAATATAAGGCCAGTCTCCTTTTTTTATTTTTATTTTTTGACATATACACAACTGTCAGTTCTCCCAAGTTAATTTTCACAGAAGAAAAGGCATTGTCTGGATGATACGGTAGAAAAACCTAATGTCAGTGAGAAAGCTACCCTGCAGTGCTGTGATGTTAAGAGGGGCAGCATGTTTGTTAGCTCTACTCAAGCAGACATTACTTCAGTAATGAAAAACTTTCCTGGAAAACAGCATGCAGGGGAAGGGCTCTCTGAACTCCCAAAGGCTTCTACCTCCTTCTCAGCAAGGAGGTTTGGTGGCAGATATGTATGGACAATTGTGTTTTCTTTCTCACAGCAAAAACAACTTGAGAAGTGTGCTGCCCTACACCAATAGGACTCTGGTCAAGGATAATCCAATAACTCTGGGAAGCAGTTTTTAACCCTTTGAAGAGAAGATGTTTCTTACAGCCTTGCCTGTCACTGGAGTCTGGACCTCATCTCCAAGCCAGGAGCTGCACTAATTACCAACAGCACTGAGTCCAGACAGATGAGTAACTTAAAGGCTCAAGGCAAACATGGCAATTCAGCAAGAAAACTTCATCAGGTCTCAAACAAAGGCAGGTCTCATTGACTTCAGGAGACTTGAAGCATGCATTATTAGTTAAGGATGCACAGAAGTGCTTTGCTGCACACTAGTATTGTGATCTGTGGAGTATCATATGACCCAAACAATTCTTTCTATAATCCTGAAGCTCTGGCAACTCTCACCAGCTCAATAAGACACAGCAAATTAAGACCACCTGAATGACACCAATGAGCACAAAACGCTCCGGTGAATGACTGCAGCAGCTCATGCCTCTCAGCATTGCCTACACCAGGCAAACAAGTACCTGCAGGTCTCCTGTAAACAATACCCTGATTTGGGGCCTTAAGCATGGCCCTAACAGTTGGTGCCAACTATTGTGATAGCTGGAATGAGCCAAGAAAAGCAGGAATCTGGCTTGAAACCAACAACAGGTTCTGAAGATTAAGATATTTTAGCCGATGCGGGGGTGTAGCAGAGAGAACAAGAGAAAGATACAGAAGCAGTAGAAGAGAAAAAATGCACAATTTTACAGGAATTACAATTTTACAGGAATTCACAAAGGGGTAAGCCTTGAAAGAGTTATTGTGATCCCGTTGTGAAGGGCCACAGCAGGACCAGACAGCAAAGGAAAAATACCTTTTGTAACATCATTGACCTCCCTTCCACAACATACCCTCCTTTCTGCCAGGATGCCTGTGGCTGTAACACTGTAGTCTATTTACATATCCTTCACAAATCACTATGTCTTTATGATAATCTGAGTCAAATAAGAAGTACCACACTAAGAATAATCCCATTTCTCTCCTTGACGGCATAATGAAACACAATTGGGCCCCACATCTCTTTGTATCAGGGGTGTTGTAATTTTTTTAAGTTGTTCTAAAGTATTTATTGCTTTACTATACCCTCTTCCTCTGCAAGAAGTATTTATCATCACAAGCAATCTCACTGCAGTGTCACCGATAGTCAGTACTACTTTTGACTCTTCACAGTATACACAAAACCAATTCCCCAAACGCCCAGTAATTGAACCATCCTTATCCAAGGGTCTTTCCTCCTTTTGACAATCTGCAAAGATAAGATACAACCTTTGAGTTTTATTCATCCCACTCCCTCTATTTTAGAAGTGAATTGCTATTCAGGGCTACTGAAAAGTGCCAGAGTAAGAGAAGAGTGATGGATGATACACTTTAAAACAGGTAACAGCATAAAACCTTCATGCCCCTATCCCCCCACAGCACAGTATAAAATAATCCACAGCAGGTCTTTAAATAGTTTAAGTTTTCTGCTGGGTCTTACTGCCTTTTATAGTGCTTCTGCAACAGAATACAAGCATGGCTTCAGGATCTTGGTAAGCAGAATGTTCGTAGTATTACAGAGTAATTGAAGTTGGAAGGACCACTGCAGGTCACCTGGTCCAGCCCCTGACTCAGAGCAAGGACTACTTCAAAGTTATATTAGGTAAGTTGATAATAGCGATTATTCAGGACCCCTGCAGTCTATCTGTATAAAGACAGCTCAGGCTGGCTTGCTTTTTGCTACTCCTTTAGCCTTGCTCAAGTCAGACCACCTCTTTATCTCAGACAACTCTATCTTCTCTCTATCTCAAAGACACTCACTCAACTCCAAAAGAACACCATTTATTACATTTCCCAAAGGGTTTTCTAAGTTTAGACAATCTTGTCAGAAAAGGGGAAAAAATGCATGAAAGAAAGGAAGAACCTCTCAACCAGAGCCAGTAGGCAGAACTGGACTAGAACCAAGACTTCATACAACTCTTCCCAGCCTGCCACCAGCTGAGCACGCTTCTCTCCCAGCAATACCCATATTCACAAAACCAACAATATTCCACTGACCAGTAAACTTTCCAACTAAAGACCAACAGAAACCAGCATTGTGCTTTACCTGGCTGTAGTTTTTGGTCTCCATCACCTCAGGGTAGGCTGGAACCAGATGCTCCTATGTGGGGGGAGCCTATAGACAGCCACAGGGCTTCCCTTTAGGGGCTAAGGGGGATTCGTGCCTCCCTCTTTATAGGAAAGAGGCTAATCTAATTAGCACGTGAAAACAGCAGAAATGAGGTCACTTGCTTCCTGTGTAAAGCTTAATTTTGTATAATTTATTTTTACATTTTCTAATTGAATGAATATTAATTAACTGGAGTTTAATGCAGAAGATGAAGACATTAAACTCTCATTAACAAACACTGAATCCTATTCATCCCCAAACACTTAACATCTGCAGCATTAAGTTATCAAAGGAAAAAATCTGCTATGATTTATGTCATTTTCTGGTGGAAAAAGGGAGGCAATGAATCTGCTTTATCAGTTAATTATCTGCAGCGTGACACATGGCTCCTCAAACACCCATAGTTGGGACATAGGTCCTGGTGAGGCACCAGCATGCCAAAGCCACCTTGTTCCATTGCATGCAGTGGCAGCAGTGAAGTTCCAAATGGGGCTAGAAAGACAACCTTGGCAACGTATGGCATTATTTCTTACAGCTTCCACTATGTGCAGGGGAATGTCCTGGAACTGCAAGCCCCGTCATGGATCACCCATATTGTGCTTCATATTGTGCTGCACCAGCAGAACACGAAGAGCAGTAACTCTCTTCCCACTTGTACAACTCCCCCCACCTACTAAATCAGCTGTGGCTGATGGAGGCATCACGGCTGGTCCAGGCAGCGTTACCAAGCAGGGAAAGGTCTTAATGAATTGAGGAATGAGCCCAGGCTGTTAGCAGAGATTCCCGCAGCTCCTTCAGCAATCACCCTAGTTTCCTGCGAAGGGAGACATGTCAGATTCTTCTCTGGTTCAATTTACTTTAAATATAAACACTGGGAGATGTCACTCTGCTTCAGAAAATGGAGCATAGCTGGAATGTACTAAAAGTGTCCCAAAAAGTAATCCAGTGATTTTAAAGTGTTTCTTTCTTGTCATGTCATTTATAATTTAATTAGTGGCAGGTTGTCAAGCAATAACTATAATCGATAGATTTATGCACTGGAGGAAAATAGCTACCTCATTCTTAAAGCAGCAGAGCATTTTCCTCTGGCTCCCCCTGAGCTTGCTGGTGGTGGAGTTACCATCTGCTGATAGCTCTCTGGAAAATCACCTGCTCCTTTAAGTACATTTATATAAATGAAACAGAACATCTTCAACACTTTTTTTTTGTTTGTTTGTTTCAGCAGGTTTTACATTTCAATAGCATTTTCATTTTTCCAATAGAAATCTTTTCTGAATGTGAAACCAGAGTTTATGTCTGAAAGTAAACACTACACTAAGATGTAGCAGCAAAAATAATCAACTATAAATCGTAAAAATAGCCCAGAGAAGTACGTCTGAGAACCAAAACCAGAGGTGACAGTGAAGACACTGAAAAGCTTAGAGAGAAAAACAACTAAGATGCTGAAGTCTGTTTCATATCAACAGGAATTCAATAAGCTGGAGGAAAGGCAAAGAATATCTAGAAACCTGGTAGAAAACAAAGCAAAGAAAGCCCAGCCACAACACCCTGCAAACATACCTCAGCTGAAGCAGAAAATTGAGCTGTTGATAACAAATAGGAAACTAACACCTGAACAATAACGGACTGTGACACCCAGCAACCTGAAAAAGCAAAATTCCTCTCTTTTGGAGAGGACAAGACACAGCAGCGATTTAACCAGACTCCAGTTTTATTAATTTGAGTATCTGCTGTCAGACCCAAATAGCGTGGCATCGGCTAAGAAGCACAACGAGGAAAGACTCCTGCTGAGAACAGTGAGGGACATGGATTGGGCTGCAGAGGTGGGACTGAAGCTGGCCAGATCCTAGGGCAGGCTGAGCTACTCTTTTTCCTTGGTGTGAACACACCCAGAAAGCCAGAGGGAATTTTAAATAAATATTTGAATTTGACTTGGAAATCTTTGAAATGGAGAAACTTAGAGTGAGACAGTTGAAAATAGGTTGGAAATGGGCTTTCTTTGGGCCAGCTGTTACAGTTAGAACTTCTTCAGTTGCATCTAGCTCCACTCACACTGCTCCTCTCCCTGGGAAGAGACCCTGCAGCATTCAGGCCCCTCTTGCACATAGAAAGATCCGCTGCCCTTCTCGGGCTGCTTTCTCCCCATCCAACACACAGTGCTGCAGCAAGACAGGCAAGAGACTTCGTACTTCCCAGCAATTCCCTTTTATCTGAGCAGAGCACACAGCAGACAGCAAACAGAAAAATAAGCAGGTGCCATCTGTTACGTGGATGGCAGAATTGCACCTAGGAAGGCCAATAGTTGCTGATTTCCACAGCAGTGCAAAGGAATGCAGGGAAAGGTGATGGATGGTATGGTAGCTGAGACCTTTGTGTGGTCCTTTTGGTATATTGAAAGACTTTGGGATATCTTTTTTTTTTTTCCTTTTTTTTTTTTTTTTTTTATGTTTTTTTTTTATGTTGCAGTATTTAATTTTGAAGTGGAATTTCTAAATGCAAGAGATGTAACAGTGAAACATGAAAATAATTAAGATGAGCATTATCCTTTTAAAAGATTAATCCTTCTTGTGCAAAACAAAACATTCTGACCAACTGAAAACAACTTGGCTGTGATATTTCATTGAAAGAGAAGAGATAATGACACCAGAGGAGCTCATCTGCTTCTGAATTTATTTACTTTCCTCTAAAGGGAGTTTCTCATAAAGCAGAAAAATCTGTTCCTGCCCAGCTCCCCACCTCTGTCTGCACTCAGTTCTGTGACATGACACAAAACAGCGGTTCTCCCCTGCTTCTTGCAGTGATGCAGTCTGCTTGGTTTTAATGAAATATGAGTAGCTTAAAAAGAGCATGTTAGCACTGGCAACATAATCCCTACTCCTAAAAATCACATCAAAGTGACTGTGCATTTAGACTTGCCATCTCTTGTCGAGATGCAAACACCGGCTATTGCTTCCGTGTTTCAGGATTTTACAGGACACCTCAAGGATGCTGCTGCTGAACTGAAAGGCCCTGAGGAAAATAAAATAAGGATGTTCTCTGCTGTAGTTTCACAAAGGCAATTGTACCATTCAAGGACTCACTGAAGATCAGCTGCTATAAAAAAAGGCCTGCTGGAAAAAGCCAACTAAAGCCCCATAGTTAAATGGACAATTTGCCACCTACAAAGCTACCAGCTTTCTTGATAAATGTTCAGGCTTACAAAAAGAGATATATGCTTGTAGTCTTCATGAGATAGGAGATCTTTCAAGAGTCTGTATCAGGTAAACTCACATTTCTGTAGATGATGAAAGTCTGGTGTAGAGCTCAGCCAACAAAGGAGCCACCGAATCCATCAGTATTGTTAGGCAGACAGGGAAGATGCAAAGATAGGTTTGTGGCATCCAACCAAAGGATGTGCAGACAAAAGCAGGCCTGAAAGAATCCTAGTTGCTAGACATGAACAGGTCTTTCACAGGTAAAAGGTGTGTTTGATAGCCAGAAGCACAGAACCAGAAGCACAGAGATGAAAGCTGCAGTGGTAGTAGATGTGTCTGGAGGTGACCTGAGGATGGAAAAAAGGTGATAGTAACTTACACAGTGAAGGCTGTACACATACAACACCGTTCCTGGTGTCAGTGCTGCACCAAACTGGAAATTACTCTAACAGAAGGAATGAGAGTTTTTTTATGGAAAAGTATAATTCTGGGTGATTTTCTCCAAGCTTCTTTATTTTTTAAGGCAAATCTAACATGTCACTTTTTGAAAATAGAGTTTAATAAAGCATTTCTGTAGTTGAGTTTTCAAAAGATGAAAAGCATTTCTGAAAATCAGTTTTCAAAAGACAGAGCAAAAACAGGTTTCATGTTTTCACAGTAAAGTTTTTTTTTAGCAGACGTAGGGAGAGTTTTGAAAAATTTTCAACAATCTCTGCCAATAAAATGAAATATTAAAAAAAAAAAAGAATTAACACACATCTGTTAATCATGACACCTTGAATGTTTTCTTATTTTATTTTTCTGTTATATCTCTTTTCCTCTGAATTTCTTCTGCTTTCTCTGCTTCAGTTGTAAATTCTTCACAGCAGGTACTGTTTTCTTACAACGCATTTGTCCAGCACGTCACATGTTGTGAACACTATTGTGACGTGAATAATATATAATACTCCTCTCTGGAGTGCATGATATAACTCAGAAGCAATTGCAGATGATGATGGCTTTGTGGCAGTGAAACACAAATTCAAGACAAACCTCAATGCAGCATGGGGTCTCCATTGTGGCTCATGAAAGTAAATGCCAAATGGTCTTCCTGTAACAGAAAATCTCTAAATCATTCCAGGCTATGCAATTGTCACACATAATGCTCTTAAAAACTAATAAAAAAAAACTAACCCAAACTCATCTCCATCTGAAAGTGTAGCGCAAAGTTTTATTTGAGTTAGCTCCTGCCAAGAATAGCACAGAACAGCCTGGATGCAACATCTGCTCTCATAGTGCGAGAGCCAAAACATCTGGCAACAGTATCTTGCACCCCCACCTGCTTTACCTATACTCATTTTCTGAAAAGGTGGAAATAGCTTGACTCTTATGTTAATTCCTTGGTGGTCAGAAATAAAGGAGGAGAAATTATATTTTCTCTCAGGTATCACATTCCGAAGAAAAACATGGCTTCCAAGGCCAAAACTGTGTGGATTTTCCTGTGTTGTTATCATTCAGCATAAACCTAGCTTCCTGTGTCTTTTCCATGGGGTTTCATGGATTCCCTTGTGTCAAGGTTTTTCCATGATGAGAAAATGTCTGGGTCCTGAAAACACTGTAATTATGGAGGAAAGCAAAGTGCCTTTGCATATCAGAAGAGATATTGCTGCATCTTCCTCTGGCTAGAGAGCAGTCTTGCTTCTGTTCCCAGTAAATTCATGTCTTGCTTTCCAGCTTACCACTTCCATCTTAAAAGAGGGACACAGGTGAGACAGACTCAAGACTGCTGCAGAAGACTTGGTTGCAAAAATTAAAAACAGTTGTAGACATGATAGGATTTTTAGCAAAGGATAGAGGTGGAAGCAGACTTCTGAATGCAGCAGACAGAGCTATCATTTAACAAGGATAAATGAGTCCAAGATACCTTAAATTTGTCCCATTGTCTAATTCTGGAAGAAAACGGATGACAACCATCCTGCAATCAGTGTTTGGAAATATACAACAAAAGGAAAAAGCTTTATTAACACTGGAAATGTACTCTTAGCTTGGATTTCCTTTTCAACACCCAGCTTGTTCATCTCACAGTTCAATGAACTGTTAACATCACATATTTCTTCTGTTCCAGCAGCAAGTCCAGTTACTTTGGTTTCCACTAACTGCAGACAGATGAGATTCAGTCTTCCCAGGGAGACAGAGGAAGGGGGAGAGCTTTGGAGAGTGGGAGGAAGGGAACGAGAGAGACTAGGTCTCAATAGGTAGCTAGCAACAGTGATGAGCTGCAAGTGGGACTTGCTGAGATATGATTGAGCTGAACGCTGCAGCTTGTCTGTTCTTTGTGCATAAGGTAAATCTGACTTTCTTTATTAATATGTTTTTTAAACTGAGCCAATCTCTTAGTATTCAGTAGAGTTGGAGAGCTCTGTATATATAGCTTAATAGTGGAATACTCTTATGTGTTTCCTGTTCCAAATCAGATATATTTTCGTATTCCTTAACAGCCCAATCCAGTCTGCCCTTCCAGGCAAAGCACAAGAAATGTCCTTGTCCAGTTATGCATGAGAAGTACAATGGGCAACCACCTTCCATAATAAAAATTTCTGCATCCCTAAGTAAAAGATGAAGTCAATATTCTGTAATATCAAGAATTTTTAACAAACATGAGGGTCCTTTTGGGACAGCAAGTAGTTCAGCTCTAAACTGCATCTGTAAACAGAAAGTTCATAGTTCAAGTAAAGGAAAAGATGCAAGGATGGACACTGGCATTATCTGTATTTCCAAACAATTTTATTTTGCTTTTATCCTTTGTCCTTTGCCAAGGTGTCCTTCGTTTTACACATAATTGGGCAACATGAGCATGGAGAATTTACACAACTCATTTGCAAAATTAATATTGAAGATTTGAGAAATCTGGCTAAGAAATCTACCCTCACTAAAAGAGCATTCCTTATGCCTTAAGCTAGCAATCCACCAAGAGCCACCTCTCCAAACACATTCACTGTTGGACTCCTGCTTAGAACTGTGGCAGTAAGCAGTCTGTCTCTCCCAGAGATGGGTGCTTGGTCTTGTTAACATATAAATGCTTGCCTGGAGCCCATCCTTCCCACGAATATATACCTGCCTTTGCCAACATTGGAATTATTGCTTCTCAGGAAGGCAGGAGTCCTTGTGTCTCCTCTAGGTCCACCCCTCCTCTGGGATGGTTCTGATAGAATTGGCAGACGTCAGTTTAGCTCTAAGCATGCCAAGTGTGGATTCAGTCTCTGGCCTCCAAGAAAAGAAGAGAAGAGAGAAACGAGCAAGAGACCGGGCTCCCTTCTTCTAGGAACAGTACAGATTTTGGTACAACCTTCAACTGATTTGAAAAGAAATGCATGCTGCACACAAATGTGATAAACACAGAAGGCTTGTCTTGACTTGCCAGGAACTCCGAAGAGTTAAACTGTTCCATCCTTGAGCTGACCTTGAAGGCATTTTGCAGGTGAAGCCAGACTCTGTCTCAGATCCCCTGTCAAAACATGTGTCTTGTCCTAGACTTGTAGTATTAAGTATGTGAAAATATGAATGAACTTTTATTTTCAAATGCTAACTTTGGTCAAGACCCACTGAACTTCCCTGTTATTGCCAACACTGTCTGCCTTTAACTTTCACAGATGAATCCCATGGTTTTTATGTCAATCTGGGAAATTTGCTGTTAATCCTCTATTTTTGATCACTGAATTGAAAGGAAATGCTGGTGACACCCTACCCCTCTGCTATGGTGACATTTGACTGTGGTTTCATGCAGAAGATGAAATTCAGCCTCATGTGGGAATTGCAAAATACAATATTTTTTTCGAAACATTAGTTCCTCACACATTTCCCTCAGGAAGAGAGAGAAAAAGGAATAGCCACTTAGCATTCAGGAGTAAAATAAAGCTGAAATCTAATGAATTCTTTTTCCTCCCTGGAATTAGAGAGCAGTTCAACATTTCTGATTAAGGACAAGAGAAAGACACTCCTGTGCAATACCATAGCCGGCTGTGCTGTCCTTCTAACACAGAAGTGTTCGACATGCCGGAGGATAATCAAGAGAATAACAACACTACCAGCAGGCAAGAGTTTTGGACTTGTCATCTTACTTGGCTACATGCAGTTAGGTCTCAGTAAAGATGACTTGCTAAAAATCTAACTAACGTATCAAGGCTCATTGGGTTTCGCTGAGCTCCTACCTCTGTAATCACCATTTACCAAATTAGAAGAGGGGGAAAATGAGCCACTTCATCTCTGTGTCATATAATGAACTTTTTTGTGTGTGTACCAGAGAGGGTGATTGCCGCTAGGTATAATTATTATAATAAAGATCAGTAAAAACTCAAGTTAAAAAGGAATTGTAGCTATCCAGCCCACCAGCGCGGTTCAAATGGAACCAGTCCCTGTCTTGCACAGAGAAATTCAATCCGCTGATCTCACCCACTGTAACAGCCCATGAAAACCAAAGTAATGATCCTGTCCAATGTTTGTTCATCTGTCTAATGTAATTCAGATTATTGATTCTATTTGATGTGAAATCCACTGATTTCACTCAATGTAATCAAATCAATTAATCCCATCAACTCCAGTCCAATCCATGAGATTCATCTAGCACAGTGATCAGACGGAGAACAAGGCAGGCATAAAGATAAATAATAAAAATCAATAATTCTGTAAATAATGTTACAGCACACTAGATATTTTGCAAACAACTGTAAAAGGCAAAGAGGTTGATATTCAGCCCACATACATTTTGCAGATACACCATACTCAGTAAGATTTGTGCCATATTAATGTTGGCTAGGAGTGCCTATTCCAGAGTTTTTGGGTGGTTATGGTCCCTCTGAATGGACTTTGGGCCAAATTTTATTAGCCTTAAAAGATCATAAAGCATGTAATAAGCATGGTTTGGAGGATGTGATGGAGACAAGGGATTCCATTTTGAGGATATGCTGATTAAGTGGAATGGAAGGTGTGTGGCTGGAATGTACCTTCAGGATATTGGCTGAGAGGGATGGAGTGAGCACAATGAATCCTTGATAACTTTATCCTAAATTTATTTATTTATTTATTTATTTATTTAATTAGCTTTATTTACTCCATTTTAACATTTAGCACAGCTTTGCAATGGAAAAACCTTGCTGTTGCCTTCAGATGAATGGAAAGGGGCAAATACATATTAGTAATTGTGGATTTTGGTTTGCAGTTCCCAAGACTATTTTCGTTGTCGATGTGGAAGTGCCAAAACAATTTCTTAGGGTTTATATTTCCAGACATACTGTATTTGGTAGTTCAGGGTTTCCAAAAACAGAAGCTCTCAGGCGGAGACTCAAATTTCATGGCTGCCTTATTGAAAAATGATATGGAGTGAAATAGCTGAAACCTACCTTTTCCCACTCAGCAGTGTAAACTGTGAGGCTGGAAATTCTTGGTGTAAATTTTCAAGTTATGCAGCAAGCAATGATACGCAACTAAAATATGGTCACCAGTCTTAACATACCCAGTGGCACATGAAAATGGGGTGTCACTTCGATGTACTGGCATGAAGGACACGAGTGAGTTTCTGGGCTCAGAGGGCACATCCTCAGCCTTAGGAGACCTGGATTCTTCTTTCCCAGCTCTGCCACTGGTCTTGACCTTCAAATCACCTCCCTCTTTTGTACAATAGGGGAAATGATACTTCTACAGTCTATGAAGAACTATGGAAACACTGTGTACAGTGGGTATTATCAAATATCTCTTGCCCTTTAATGGTGATGAACATTTTGCTTCTCAGCATAAAAGGAAACCTTCTGCAAATGTTTCTATTTGAGAATAGAACATTTAACGGATGAAGAAAAAAAAAAAAACTCTGTTCTTTTTGTTCTTTTTAACAGAGTTAAGGACTTCTCTGGAACCTTTTTTTTTTTTTTTTTTTTTTTTTTTTTTTTTCCTGACTGAAAAAATATGACGGCAATAACAGCCGAACAGGAGATCTACCACTTGTCTGTCCACTGCTTCCTGGGCAAACAAGACTCTTAAACACAAGCACCATAAACAGCCTAAAAAAACATTATAGGGGAGAATTATAAAGGTGGTAAGGGCAGGTAGGTGTACTTTTCTTAATGCAAACTGCTCTGGTCTAAATCCCTAGCTCCACATACTCCTCAAAAAACAGCTTCCTGTTTTTGTGTGTGTACCAGAACAGAAAGGCCACGATATGCAACAGTCACAATTCCATTAGAGGTCTGCTCTGCTCTTGCCCCTTCCAAAATGTCTTTCCTTTAACTCTCTAATTAATAACATTATGTGCTAATAAAAGATCAAGGAGGTGGCAGCTGTACTCCAGCCTATAATCCACTCATAGGTTATTGATGCTGCTGCTCCTGGTGTTCCATCTGCTTCTCTAATATTTGTTCCATGCTGCATTGCTGGAGACATTTGAGGCCAACATCTAAGATAACCTGCAGGAAAAAAGAAACCCAGTCCTGTGCCATGCAGGAGAATGGGCTGGCTGTGTTCTTTTCTCATTTGGATACAAGAATTTGGATTCCCTGCAAACAAGGTCCAGTTGAGGGATGGATGATGGATAGCGAATATGGTGAAGGTGATGTGGTTCAAATTGCCGGTCATCTCTTTGTGACTGCTGCAATGAGTAACCCTTGATGGCTTGATAAGCCTACTGCTGTTTTCTTTTAGATTTAGGGCTTCCAAGAAACATTTTTTTTTTTTTTTTTTTTTTTTTTTTTAGTGTTTTATAATAAGGTCAAGGGAATTATGTATGCTGTCGTTGATGGGAAGAGCGGCTCAGGCTCATTGTTGTAAATTGTTGTGAATTAGGGTGATACCAATGCTAATTGTCTTTTCCTCGCTTCACTGACTCTTTAAATAATTGTCCTCCTCCTTGGTCAGTTTTTTCCTTGCACCTCTGAGAAATTTGTACCACAACTCTTATCAGTCTCCTTCCACCCAACCAATGTAAAGTACATTGCAGCCACTAAATCCAATTAATCCTCCCAGCACTCCCCAGTGAATGAAATTAGTTACCTTTTACAGCTGGGCAGTCAGGGGTGGAGGCAGCTTTCCCAGCAATGTCTGCATTATCTCTCCTCTATGGAAAACCTGTCGTGCCTCGTGAGTAGTTTGGTCTTCAGGGGTGCTAGTGCCTTCAATCACAGCACTCAGGGTGAGGAAGGGAGCACCATGGAAAAAACAAGTGATTTGGTTAGAGCCAATGCTGATCTGAGTTTGAGAAAGTAGTTCTGACTTGTCTTGTGTGAGGGGAGATAGGATGATTCCATAACCCATCTTCAAGCACACACAAAAACTGCCCACCTCACCTGCAAGGGCTAACTCAAAACCATAAACACATAGGATTCCTTTTATCTATCACTCCATTTCTATAATATTGTTACTCTATCATTTTCCACAGGATTGCACATCCTTTGCAAGAGGAGTGGAAAATGAGGTGTTGAGCTTTCATTCAAACAGTAGGTTTTGCTAGTTTCAGATCCTCAATACTGGATGCAATAGCTATTTCCAAATGAGCTGAAAGATTTATTTTTTTCTTCCCTTAAAAAATAAAAGTTAGTCCCCATGAACTGCAGACAACTTTCTCATCTTATGTGTGTTGAGTATATTCAAGTTTGATTTTTTAAAAATTCTCCCAAGCGATTAGAAGGTATTGTGGCCTAATCAACCAAGAAATTTAAACATAAAGTTTGCTGAAATCTCTCCTTAAAGTACAGCTAAAGCATATTTCACTTTTACTGCTCTCAGATATTTAACCGTCTGTTTTAAATATAAAGAGCCAGATTCTCTGTTGGTACAAATCAGTATAGTGTTACTGGCTTTATGATACACAACTTGAGAGCTTGGCCCTCTATTTTATGATCTGTCTTCCTTTATAATGATATTCTGTATTCTTCACAAATCTTCCAGTGGATGAAAGTCATGGTAGATGGCTTAATACATCCCATGAACTACTTAGTGAGGTTTTCAGATCCCCAGATCAGAAAGAGGGAACCTTGGCTTTTGAGATATTTAACCTACTGCAACTCATTCCAGTCTTCCTGAATCAAACACAACTTTATAATGGATAAGTGCTCGTAGTGTATGCAACAGTTTCCATTGTGCAGCATGCAAAAACAACAACAACAACAACAAAACAAACTGCTTTTGATACATTTGTGACAGCTTCACTTCAAACAAGGAATGTTCTGTATCTTCCAGTACAATTTCTAACTCAACCATACACTGAACCACGCTGATAATTATATCGGAGTGTGTGTGTGTGGAAATAAATAAACTCAAAAAAAAAAAAAAAAATGGCAGAAGACTTTGACTGGACTTGTAAAGGGTGTAAATATTGGCATAATTAATACATTGCCCATTTCATGGGCTTTATTTGCCTCAGTCAGTCAGAAGTAATGGGGAAAAAAATGGGCAGGAATGGAATGGACTAGTGGGAGACTTTATGTTCCCCATGTTCCCATGTTTAGGAAATTGCCACATTACTGCAAAGCGGTTGCATTCTAAGTGGACCTGCTTGCTGAAATGCTCAGGGTTGTTAGGAGAACCACAGCATACAGACAGACATCAGGTTTTAAACAGGCTGTAGTTAAGCTGTTTACTCGTTGCATGATACTTCGCTAACCTGTGAAGATTTGAAGGGACTTCAGGGCTTGCATAATTTATTTGTAGCCAAAAAACAAAGAGAGCAGTAGGAGGATGGATGACAGATCTTTTATAGAATTAGCATGGATTTGTTCAGTTGTTATTGAAATGTTGCATAAATTCTTGATCCTGGGAGATGCTTGGCTAGACACTTGGCTTCAGGCATATGGGATATGGGAACATAGGACTGCACATGCTACAATCCACTAAATAATTTCTAGTATTTGGAAGTTTAATCTTGCAATACAAAAGGCCAAAAGCCACAAAACCTTCAATATGCCAGAGGAAGGAAAGCAGATGAGACCAAGGGGATCAGCAGGCTCTTAGGTTTCTGCCATAAAAGGAGGGAATAGATTATTTCTTTGATTTTAGAAAGGATAATTCTCATGTTTTAACTTAAACCCACAATTAAATGTTTTTCTGGCCCGACTTTTGCTTTCCATCATCCCAAATGGACTCATCTGTTATTAGGAATAACATACAATTTAAAGAGCAAACAAGACAAGCGAGATAGAACAGGGAGCATAGAGGAGCATGGTCATGAGCACTACCACATCGAGCAAAAAGCATGAACTAAAGTGTAAGAACTGCCTTCCACTAGAACACCAAGCACAGAGCGCTGGTTGTCTTAATATCAATTTGTGTTGATGCGGTTTCCCCAGAGCAACAAGTGGTGGGACTTGTGGAGAAATGGCAGCAAGACAACCGGGGGTGGACTACAACTGTGAACAGCAAGGGCTTTTCATTCTTTTCATCTTGCCAGACATGCTGTCCCTATTAAAAGTTAATGTTTGAAAATCATCTGTTTCTCTTAACCTCTATTTATATTCTGTAAATGGAGCAGTAAATGTAACTAGTGCAGTTGCTGTGAGGGATGAACTCCTACTGGCTTGGTCAGTATGAAGTCAGTGTGCTAATCGCTTACAAGCCACCCGCAATCCAATGCATTCATTTAAATAGGATTCGTTGTCCTCTCTGTTCAAGTGCTCTGCATCTCAGGCTATCTCCTTGGTAATCCTTTTTAGATTAGTGTCAGAGCCCCAGATGAAATCCTTGCTCATTCTCTTGCCATGTTTACCAGGCTGATTTCCAACACTGTTTCATATGGATTAGGCAGAGCAACTTAGTGCTCATATGTTTTTCAGTGCATCTCAGTACCTCATGAAATTACATTATAGATTCATTGTATAAATAGAAGACTGAACACAATTACAGTCCAAAAGCCCCAAAGCAAAGGACTAGAATCTGAAAGTAGATGTGACCAGATCTTGCTGTGTGCAAATATCTCATATTAAATTGGTCACACATTTGTTTATTTAATCTCTGTTTTCAAAATTTCCATTTTTTTTTTTTTTTTTTGCACAGAAAAAATAACCTTTCTTCACACTTCAGCAGAAAGACAAAGGCAGGCAGGTGCACATTGGCATAATTGCTAGGTCAGATCAAGGATGTCAGTGGTTCAACTCAACTAGGGAAAACAAACTGCATAAAGACGGTTTAAAGAGAATGTTCCATTGTTTTTCAAGGTCCCAGCATTTTAATCATAGCTATTATCACCGCTTCCCTCATGGAATCATAAAAAAAAATGAGTTGAAAGGGACCTCTGGAGGTCATCTCCTCCAAGCCCCATCTCAAAGCAGGTCCAATTTTGAAGTTAGGTCCATCCACATGAGGATTAAACCAGCTAAAGTGCTGTATGATACTGTGAGAATCATCACTAAAGAGGGTCATTGAGCCTTCTATTACTTGTAAATAAAAAAGTTTGTGAAGAAGATTAGTAATACTGGGGCCTACACTGCTTGAGGATGCAGGAGGTCATGCTTCTGATGGAAAACTGTCTTTTATGTTAGTGCTGGACTGCACTGACAGACCCATACTTTTAAGGTGCTAATTGATATTTGAAATTTTGTTGCTGAAGATCATTGGGCTTCCAGTTGTTGCTAGAAACATAGGCCTTTCCCGTTGATGAATATAGATCCCTGTGTGGAGATTAGCAGAGACAGCTATCATTGGGCCTGTAGGTGAATGGATTGCCCTTGATTTAATAAGAAGTAACAGGCCATTATTTCTAGAGCTACAGGATGGAAAATGACATCTGGATTCTTGATGTAAGCATTATTCATCATGTCGGATGCTTTGCTATTCTTGCCAGTACACTATGCTCTGACAAGGCTGTTATTTCTAGGGCAAGTGAGTGGTGAGTGCAGCGTGAATTTATTTGCACATACCCATTGAGTTTATAAAGTCTTGTGTTCCTTGATACAGCTGTGTATTGGCCCAGTCAGTTGACCTAATCAAGAGCTACCCCTTGCTACCTAGGGCTGATGGGCCAGATCCTCTGCTGGTGTCAGATAGCCCCAGACCATTGACGGCAATGCAGCTGTGCAGATCTGCAGGCTTAGAGGTTTCACATCATATACAGGCTTCCCATGAACAGGCAGGAGAGGCAGTCACTGCAAATCCCCATCAAGAAGTACCGGGATCAAAGCAAAACAAGATGAGAAGAGAGAAGCTGCCAAGTAAAAGCCTGGTGTCACAGGTGTGATGAGCAAGGACTAAATGACTTTTCCTAATGCATACAGGGGGTTTTCAGGTTCATGTCACAAAATCCACCTCTGCTTTTTGGAAGGAAGAAGAGTTGGAAGATACATCCATAAATCCTATCAGTGTTTGTTTACACTGAACATCCAGTGAACCTATTGAGCTGAATGTTTTGAGTTATTTCTGTGCTGCTTGGCAGCTAGAAGGCCTCAAGATGGTAGATCATGATACGTGGCACTTCCAGTGTATATTTCTGATCTCATGAAATGGTAATTTAAATAAGGGTAAAGCCATTCATTTCTACAGGAGATGAAAGCCTTCAGGAGCTGTTTAAACTCAGGTGATTCAAGAAATCCCAAATGAGCAACAGAACCAGTTGATTTTTATTTTTATGTTCTGTTAAAAAAAAAAAAAAAAAAAAAAAAGTTGTTAGAATGATTTGCATTCTTTGTTTCCTCAGTAACACGCAAAAAAAGTAAATGAGATGTTGACTCGTTAATACAAATATTTATTCTCCCTTCTCTCTCTTCTGAGTGGCAAATTTGGAATGGAAATGGAAAAAGAAGGGATAAAGGGAAGAAAAATATACACAGTTTCCAGTTGCAAGACCGGAAGTGAAAATATTTTGCAGGAATTTTAGAATAACATTTTAAAAGGTTTTGCAAGGGAAGCTAACACTCTCTAAGTTTGTTCAGGTGCAACTTTTCAACAGCATAGAGAAAATTTCTGGCACTGGACCTGTTAGGAAATGAAATGCTGGAGTGCCAAAAACGACGCCTGAAAATTACATTTTGTCCCTGGCAGTGTTTAAGGAAAGGTTGGACGTGGTGCTTAGGGACATGGTTTAGTGGGTAATATTGGTGGTAGGGGATGGTTGGACTACATGATCTTTGAGGTCTTTTCCTACCTTAATGATTCTATGATTCTGCATGGAAAATGATGTGCCAAAATTTTCTGAGAAAATGGAGGCACAGGATTTGGCACAGATTATCCAAACCCAGTGCAGAAAGCTGTGAGTTTCTGCTGCTGTGGCTGATATTGTCTGTAAATGTCCACCCCAGAAACACTTACATATCTACTTACACACTTACTGTGTGGCTAATGCTACGAGAACCAGTCACTGTTAAAATTTGGTTATTGCTAAGTTAACTTCTGTGCATGGTGGAGGTTTGTGCATTCAGGCTTTAATGCTGGTGAGGATGGAGGTGTTTGTATGAGGTCTCTATCATGCCTCCCTCATTGTCTGAGCAGGTACGAAATGCTGAGTGATTGCTTACCTGGCTATAATTTCCTACAAGCTCTGCCAATGTGGACGGATCAGAAATTGTAGGTGGTCCAGAAGCCTTTGGTGGCAGTGTTTGCAGTATTTTGTTTGCGTATTAGCCCACCACAATTGCAGATAAAGGCCACAAATGTTTCCATTACACACAAACACCTCCTTGAACACTGAAATGCCACTAGACTGCAATCATTTATAACAGCACAAGCTTGTTTTTCCCCCAAGTATTACTGTCAGCGTGTAGTAATGAATTCATTGATTTTACCATTTTTTTATCAAAACAGTTATTTCAGAGATAAATGTCCTTCATTTGCAGTTATTAACTCTGCCACACATAGGACAGCTATTGGAATAATTGTCCAGTGTGGGCAGAAGAAGAAAATACCCATGCCCTTCCCTTATCTGGGACTGTCAACTGAAGTGAAGATAACTTACTGAGACATTTTGGAGTCATGGACCACCCCTTTTCTCCTGCTCTGGATGTGAGCAAATGGGGGAAATATGGCATTTCTAATCAAGGAGCAAAGCCAGCCCCTTCCTCCTAGATGATCTTGTTTTTAATTTGTTTAATTAGCTGGGTATCAGGTTCTTCCTATACAAGGAGAACAGAGTGATGGTGGCAAGTTGTTGAATTGTGCGCGGTGGACCCCTAAATGATCTAATGGGTGCAGCTTGTGCAGCACTATGATGTGGCTGTGGTACTTTGTGAGCTGTTCTGGGACTGATGCATCCTTATCTTTTGCTCTTTTGCCGCCCAAAGGAGCTGATCCCTCCCCGTGTTTTTGTGGTTCAGCGCTGCTTGTTTGCAACTACAAAACAAAACCCAGAAAAGCTGTCTCCCTGTAAAATCACAGAAGTGCTGTTTCCCAGAACTGGGATGTCGCTGTCCCTTTAATGAAGCAGTCACCAAAGGTCAGCACTTTGGAGATCCTGATTCTTCACTTCTGAACCATTTGTTCAAGCTGTAAGTCACGCTTTCTCCAATGCTTGCCCACTAAAAAAAAAAAAAAAACACCTCCATTCTGCATTTCAAGATTTCCTATAAGCTTCACTGAGATGGCCAGACAGGAGGTAATGGGCTGAGACTGGAGCACTGTGGATGCCTGCTTTCATGGCGCATAGGGAGGCAGCAGACAGAGCTGCAATGCCGCTGTCTGGCACTAATTCAAATCGCTTGGGTCCACTGAGGCATTTAACTCCAGCACCTGGAGTTAGGACTACCAGAGGGGTCTGGTCTCTCCGCTGGTGCTCTAGGCAGCCCCAAAGAAGGCGCTTCTCTCTGAATAAGATAATGAGTTGCAATCAACAGCAAGCTCATGGGACCAGAGAGAGAACTCTGGATCCTCCAGCAAAGTGAGAACATTTTGGCCACAGGGCCAGATCAGAGAGTGAAAAAAAAGCTACTACTGAGTCCAGGTTAGAATCCAGATCATTTTGACAATGCCTTAAAAATTGGAGACAGATAGCAGTCGCTGGCATTTCCAAGGGGCAGGAGTCTGGGTCGATGATCCCTTTGCTGGGGAGTTGGGAGCAGGAGAAAATTCCTGCCTGAGATCCGACAGTGACATGCACAAAGTGCCTGAGCAAAATGCCTCTTCTGAGCAAGACCCAGTTCCACATTGTTAACCTCTTGCTATTGTTGAACAGTTGGAAGCTGAATGTTGCAAATTAAAATTACTTCCTTGACTAACCAGAACAATCCTTCCTCTCTTCAAGGCTCTGATCCTTTCCACTGGAGAGGCAGTGAGCACTTTTTAATAGGGCTGGGAATGTGACACAGTATGGTCCCAGAGCTAAGCAAATTGCTGTGGATACGCTGAAGACCCTGTTTCCCACACACATGCTCTTGCAATGCTGCCATCTTTATGGAAGGTTCAGTTTTGCAACCACTCACCCCATGCATTTATTTTGCTCAGCTGAATGCATGGAAACACTCAACAGTTATGAGAGGCTCTGATATATTGCTTTGTGCTGGTTCTATAGAGAGGTGAGTATATCCCAGGGAAAGCATCCATTTTTCTCCTCATTGCTAGGCTTGCTCTACCTTTCAAGGCCATCATGGCATTTGTGTCTCCCTTCCTCTCGAGTGCAGCTTGCAAGCTGGAAGGCTTCTGTTCAGTTTGGACCTCATCTAGAGCTGGACTGCATCCATTATAGACCTGCAGCGAGGCAGTGGTACAGATTGTTCTCGCTGCAAATGGAAATGGCTGTGAAGACGGCTGCCAAGCCTGGTACTGAAATTAAAAGACTGTTGAAAACAAAACAGCAGTCTTGCACCAAAAGGGGTGTTGTATGCATAGGAGATGAGTCTGAGCCCAGCCCCATCAGTGAGGAACAGCCAGAGTATGAGATAGAGATGAGATAGATATGAGATACCTTGCTTTGGCTTTGCTAGAAATGAGTAGACATCACCAATGCACCAATAAGACACAAACCTTTCAGGGTCAGAAGGATCTTTCCAAGAAAAAGAATCAAAACAATGTTATGCAAGAGGAATAGGGAGTCTACCAGAATGAGCAGAGAGGAAATGTGGACTGAACTTCATTTCTCCACAGTTCCCTTCATGCTGGCTGACCTGCACAGTTTCTTCCTGTTGCACCTCAGAAGTGCCTTGCACACACCAGATCTAGTGAAGAATCTTTGAAGGCCTGATCTTGCTCCACTGAAGGAACACATCTAGAGTTTCCAGGAAACTGGAATCCTGCTGGAAGGAACTGGAAATGGGAGGCTTGGGGTCTTTCATCAGTTTATGGCCTTTTGTGTCACAGAGCCAAAGCTCTGTGATTTTTCTTTCTACCTTTCATCCGTCCTGTCTTGTTTCTTTATCAGTCCCTGAATGTCCCTTGCTGTGTGCCTTGCATTGCTTTGGTTGGATTTTGGCTGTGGCTGAGGTCTGGACAGCCTTGGGTATTTGGCCTGGAGGGCTGCTGTCTAGTAAAAGAGCTTCCCTTATTACACTGTTTCTGTGTGCAATGTATGGCCCAGGTTATAAAGTTGTAGGCCTCTCTCCAAACAAGTGGCTATGTGAAGACAGCAAGGCTGAAGTTACCATTTGGTTTAGGGTCAGCACATCATTCCTAGGTTGCTGTACCTCTTGAAGATAAAAGATTACTTCTGAAAGATAATAAAGTCCCCCTTTCAGCTCAAGTCTTGGCCATGCATGCAAAACAGTGGTCATACCACAGAGAGCCTCATTTGGCAAAAACTACAGACTGCTGTCCCCTTCCAGGTCATCTTCATTCTCCATTCCTTTTGCTGTAGCAAAAAGTCAGGATTTGACCGCATGGGCAAACGTTCTCCTAACGATGCTGAACATTGATACCGCAGTATGCAGGAACTGTCGTGCACATCTACACAAGCAACAGATAAATAAATAAATAAATGCATACTGATGCCTGTGCAAGGAAAATTCCACATATTCATCCCCCTGTTTCCTTTATCACTTATTCTGTAACAGCTGTTTAATTAATTGCTTGAGTGATTTCCTAATACATCTTATTTACATACAAAATTACAGAATAATGGTTTGCCTTTGAGTTGAGTGAGAATTTAATGTCTGCTTGCCATGCCTCATGGAATATGGTTACTCAACAAGAAATAGAAGTTCTGGTTGGTTTTGGCTTTTTCTTCTTTTATTTTTATTTTTATTTATTTATTTATTTTTTCAAATATTATTATTCTTTTCCTTCATGTATTTTGTTGTTGTTTTTACAGGCATTACGAGGTGATGCTAGAATGATAACAGCAAAGAGGGGGAGGATTGCTTTTGAAGGTGACTCAAATCCTTGAGGAAAAAAAAATAATAAAAAATAATGTAACTGAATAGGAGTGCTTCTACTGAAAAAGTCATCTAGCATCAGTGGAAACAATACAACTTTATCTCTGCTGTTCAGGTTTATTCCCTGGCTGGTGGAGCTTGTCCTGGAAGAACAAGGCTGTGTAACCAGTAGCGTCCCGCTTTGGTGGTCTTTTCACTAAAGGACGCCCCTTTTACCTCCTGTCACAGAAACCTTTTCCTTGGATCGCAAGAGCATAAGGCAACCGTGTCACTGCTGCTGATAAGCTTGTGTCAACTGATGTTTTTCTTTCACTAACCTGATTGCATTCAGCCTGCAGCCTTGCCAATGGACACGGACCCGTGAACAGACAATTCCCTCCCAGAGAAACACTGGACAAGCACATCCTCCCCAGTTAACATGAGATAACTTAGTTTTGGATTTTGTTTACAGCCCAAATCTTAGTGTTCACCTCATTTAACTTGGGGCACCTCTATGATGTTTCTAGATTAAGGGACGGATTCACTGTGACCTCTTGTTCGGCCAACTAAAAGAGTCAGGCACCCAAGGTAGCCAGGTCACCTCCACCTCTGTTGCCCTCTGGATGTGCATCCTTCTCTTTGTTGGCTACAGTGAAAATCTTGAGCCCTTAGGTTTCCAATTTAGATGCCTAAATTGGAGTCATTTCAAGAGCCACGCAGGCCCTCTTGTTGACGAGCATCATGGGCTCCTTGCAACATGTCTAACACACTTGGCCTTGGCTCTGCTGAATGTTTGGGACCATATCTCAGGACGGTGCCATCATGGGCCAAGGTATGGGCTGGCTGCACAGGAAGGTGTGAGAGTCTAGACAAAGTAAGAAACCAGTGGGCATGGTGGAAAACCATCCCAGATAGATTTTTTCACCTAACACACCTAACATAGGGCTGTTGCTGAAGCACAGCCCATGGTTCTGAAGAAATTGTTGGTCTTTGGGTTCAGGTTTCTCTTGAATGCCCTCCAGCACTGCAAGCAACAGCAGCAGGAAGGATGTAAGGTCCTGGGGCAGGGGGGGATGGTGTGGCCACGGGGAGTCAGCCAAGGGCTTGGCAGTTAGTCCTGTGACTGAGATGCAAGTACGTATCTAAGCACCTTCATGTCCTTTAATACTTGAATCAATAGCTCTGACATAGATACTGCCATTAAGTGTGGCCTAATATATTTTCCTGAAGACCTGCATTTTTGGACTCTGGAAGAAGAAATGCCTTCTGTTCTCTACCAGATCTCACAGGAGAAATCTTATTACTGTTCTCTCAAAAAGTCTTACACCATATATTTGGTTGCTAATGATTCATCACTAGTATTTAAAAGGTTCTTATTTCACCATGCCTGTGAGGTTTCTTTTCTCACCACTCTTAGGGCAGCTGCTATTAAATCCGTATCAAGAACTATTTCACTTTTCACTAACTGTAAAAGGTGAAAAATATTACTGTTCATTTTTGTTACTATTTCTTTCTAACTATATTCACTTAATAAGGTATTTGCTTGCAACACAGTCTGTTATATATTCTGTGTTTTATAAAGTATCTCCTGGGAAAAATAACCAGGGAAACACAATTTTTCAGCACCATCTCCTTTTATTAAGAATAATGAAAAGGAAACAGGAGTCATTCCAGCAGTCAAACATCCTTCCACTCTTTCTTATTGGTCTTTTTATGATAACTGGGTCTCTCAGCACATAATCTGAGCTGCCTGAATATGTTTGTGTGTTTACATTTGTCCTTTTAGTTGCAGTGCATGTATCATTTTAGATCGGGTACATAAAGGACATGTAGTGCATCTAGCATCTATATCCACATGCACAGAGAATAGAGATCTAACCAAAATACTGGACAGGATAATCTCAGTAGTAAGGTATAAATTCATCCCCAAATTTCACAGCTCGAAAGGGGAGTTTGACTATTTTACTTTCTCTGTATATCAGTTGCCCACAGATTCAAAATACATCAAGAACTACTGCAGCCAGCTCTCTGTGTGGGCTGCAGCAGTCATGGCTTGGACTACTGGCATTATTCACACACAAGTAGGAATACATACCAGAGGCCCACACATGCACGCTCTTTCAATGGATTTGGTGTCTTCAGGAAGGACAAGAGAAAGCAAGACAGACTGTCCCTGAATTGTGCAAGATACCTTCCCAAGCTGGAATAATACTCATCCCTCTGTGTCTGTCTCAACATGATGAAAGAATGTATTAGTGCTCGTGAAACAGGCCAAATGGCTGGCATCTGCCACTAACAGGTCCTGTTTCAGGCCATTGGGTAGCTCACTTACATTAAAGCTGTAATTTATACATTTGGCTGGTATTCAGGCTTGTTTTAAAGCATCGATCATTCCTGAGTAGTCATAGATGATTCAGACTTACTCTACAGGGTCTTCTGCCAGTTATTGATCCTGAAGACATTAATTATCAATTACAAAAGGTTTATTTCTCGCAACATTCACCACTAAAAGATCTGCATATTTATTTTGCCTAGTGATTTATTGACACATCATTATACATTTCATGGAAAACTGCATTATATAGATGGGAGTGGGGAGAAAAGCCTCCAAAAACTCCACTCCAATTAGAAGAAATCACTCAAAGAGCTGTAATGTGATGTTTCTTTGGTTTTCATTAAACATGAAGACTGGAAATTATCTTCCAGTTCACCCATGCCCACTGGGGAGTTGTGTTGCAGGTGGAGCATAAATTAGCATACTGTTTATCAAACCTCCAGTGTTTCATGTGCTCCCTAACACAATGGCATTAATGAAAGGACTAGAGGTGAGATCTGCCATACCCTGGGGCAACCATATGCTAAGGAATAGTTTGGAAGTTGCAGTGTCTTCTACAAAGAGACAGCTGGTACCATCAAATAGAACATGCCATTATATATATAAGTTCCACTTTTCCTTAAATGATTCATTCCTAGTACTCCAATACTCTCTAGAAACTATCACACTAATGATGCATAGAACTGAAAAGTAATATCAGGTTTAAGATGCTTTCTTATTCCTTATTTTTTCAGTATGTTTACCAAAGGTTATATATTTTTTGAATAAAAGGTTGATGCAATAGGTCTTGGTAGGTTGAAGACTTCTTGTAGCCAAAGGCCCAAGCCTTGTGTTCTTTATTATTATAATACAATGACAGGGTAAAGGTTAATAACTTTCATTGCCCATAAACACCTCTTGCATAAAAAGCTAATGTATCATGACATCTAGCACAAAGCTCTCTCCACTGGACCGTACCATATCTACTGACTGTGCTCTTCTACAATGACTATTAAACATGTTGCTAAACATTTGTGGTAATGGGCCTCCAAATGAAATAAGAAAAAAAAAAGAGGACAGAAATATCCAAAATAATTGCAGAAATCCAAATAACTATAATACAGTAGATGTAACAATCCCTTAGTGTCCATTCTTCTTATTTGCATCGTTAATTGTTGTCTGATTAAAAATCATTATGAAGCCAAAAACAAGTTAAAACAGAGAAACAAAACCTGGCATGGTAGGAGGGATAGGACTTTATAAATCACTGTGAAAGCTAAAGCAGATTCCAATCTGCAAAGCAGCAATCGTTGCTTTTAATAAATAGAGAGAAATGAGGAAGCCTAAGCACAGACCTTGCACAGTACAAAAGGTTAAAATAAAGAGATCGATAGAGTCCTGTAAGCTGAAGAAAGCAAAGGACAGAAATTCACTGTATGCTAAACTAGCATGGAAATCTGATCCTTTAAGTTAGGATATATTCTACTGTGTCCCTGGAGAACACACCAAAGCAATGAATTATCTGAAGAGCAGATCATTGTTTAATGGAAATCTGGGCTCCTGCTCCTGCTATTTCTCCTGCCACAGTCCAGATGGTGGCTGTTTCCAGCACATAGGTTTGCTTCAAATGTGGACCTGAAGATGGAAATCCTCAATTGTCTTGCCACAGTCTGTTACATGAGAGAGAGCACAGACCATCTGATGGGAGAGTACTGATCTCAAGAGGGTATTTAGGCTTTTCTGCCATACCTTTTTTTTTTTTTTTTTTTTTTTCCTCTCTCTGTTGCAATTCAGTGTCACCTTGCATCTTTTCCTGAAGGAACAGATGCCTAGATCTTCCCCAATCTGTTTTGGAAGGGCTGAGCCCACTGCTTCCAGAGGACTACACAGATCATGAGATAAAGACTTTCCTCCCATGGACATTAGGACACAGGACTCGCCCCATTTGTGCAACATACTGCTTGATTTAGTCTTGCACTGGGCAATGCTGGCTTATAAAAGAACAATCACAACAAAAATGTTTTTCTAAACCTCTGGATGAAACATAAATATAATTTTAAAGGACAGTATAGAAGAGTAAATAGATGTGTGAAGCCAGCAAAAGGTTAATAATCCCAGTATAAAAATTCTTAGACAAACTCTCCTGCAGTTGAGCTGTTAGCAAAGCTATTAAATTTAATTGCAGTATAATTACATAGCCATATACCTAGCTGATACCCAGCTATCAAGCACACACAGCGCAGGTTTAACTGCACGTACGCAATACATGGGGGTTTGCCTCAGGTGCTACAAGCATCCTGCAGCCAGATGTGCTTCTGCCTTCCCAGCCAGGCTCTCTCTCTGTTACAGACATGCTTGGGACGAGACAGGGAGATTCACTGCAGGATGCATTAATACAAAGAGGGTCAAGTTGCTTTGCTAAGAGAGGATGAGGATTGCGATAAACTGTATGCCTTTATAACAGCAGCTGTGGCACTATTTGCAGTGCATAAAGTTAACACACCAGTCAGTCTTTGCAGGATCAGGGCCAAAGCAAATAGCACATTGTGCCCTCCTGGACTTGTCAGATATGTTTAAATTTTCCTGTTAGGGATGCTGCTGTCTCCTGAATCATTCTCTGCCCAAGGGCAAAGAGCCCAGAAACGTTTATGCATCCGGCCTGTGTCTCATGAGGACAGGGTTAGTATGGCAAATGCTTCAGGGGGCATTGTAGACTGGGAGGTGTTTTGTGGGTATGCAGGTTCACCTTCCTGGCATGCCCAAGCTTGGAGAAGGCTGACTGCCACCCTGAGCACACGATGTTTTGGTGGGTAGGACTGTTGCAGACCTATATATCTAAACCATGCTGAATCAAAAGCAGGCTCACGAGATGGGGAGAGGAAATTCCCTCCTTCCTTTTATCCACTGCTTTCATCTGGCCTGGTATTTCTTAGATCCAGATGAAAGGAAGGGCACTGAAATATCTCCGACTAAGGATGTTTCCATGCCCTTCCATTGGGAAGTAGTGTAAAGCTTGTGAGCAGACTTATTTTCTGTACAAATCTCAGTTCAACTGTGCAGATGCTGGGACCTTGGGCAATGTCCACACCAAGGCATATGGGTGCTCATTGCAGTGTGGGGACTCCACAATTTCTGGGCAGGGCAATACACAGAGTGTGTGGAGCTTACAAACTGGAACAAGAACATGTACATGGGTGTTATATGCCATGATTTGCCAAGAAGCCATGGAAACTTCTTTGGCACAAGGGAGAGGGCTTTAGTTCTGGACTTAACTGCAACTTTTGAAAAGGGCCAGCATTGCAGAGCAGTGAAATCTGCTGTGGCTGCGGATCTCTTACAGTGGGAACAGGAGGTCAAACTCTCTGGCTCCCTGTGGGCTTTCATTTTATGGTTTTAAACAAACAATTACATTTAAATAAAGAAAATGGCTAGAAGGAGCTACTTTGCTAGGAACTCTCTGAGCTCATCAATTATTGAATACGAATATGCATGGAAATCTTGCTAAACTCCACTTTCCTTAGAGGGGCTACCAGGAGAGCCTGGGCTTCTGCATTAAGTGGGAACACAGGATTTACCATGTCTCCCGAGGTCACCCATCCATTTTGCATCGTTTCCTGCCTTTGGCAGTGGCCAATCTGTGATGATTCAGTGGAAAATGACTTCCAGCCCCGAGACATTTTTCACTAGACTAATTGTGTAATGCATGAAAAGAAGTTATTTCTTGATCCCTGTAGGAATCCACTACTGCCTTGAAACTCTGTCTTTTGCCTTGTCATGGGTTATTGCTAACTGTACACCAGATCCCACTGGCAGCTCCAAATTCCTTCCACTTTCTGCATTTTTGTCATCTGTGCCATTTTGCTACCAGGAGCCACTGCTAATACAAGTGTTTCTACTATCCATTAAATCCTTCCCCACCCTTTCTGTCCCCCACTTTTTGCATTTGGTCTTTAAGTGAAAAAATAAAACACTGCTGAGTATTATAAGCCATGCTGGCATCTGAATTGCCCGTTGGTCACCATGGCAATAGCCAAAAAAAAAAAAAAGAAAATTAAAAAACAAATTGAAAAGTAATATTCAGAGTATGGATGTGTGCACAGTGGGCAGGGACAAAGCAATGTGCAACTAGAAAGTGAAACAAGAGAGGGATGTTTTTTCTTCATACTGTTTGTTTTTATAAGTCCCTATTGCAATAATACAGATATTGGTGCTTTCATTGCCAAAAATATCTTAAGGGCACCAAAGGTAATATTGGGGGGGGGGGCCCTCAGATGTGGTACTTTGAAAGTACATAGCTTTGTTGTGACTCAGAAAGTGCCTTAAATTGATTATTTGCAGATGATTATTCTTAAAATAACTAGCTGGCTATCCATGGCAAAATTCTAGGTCTATTTTTTTTATTATTTTTTTATTTTTTTCCCAGTGCTCTGGAGAATTTTATGTAGCTACAGATTTTCTTGATTTTAAACATCTTGCAAAGCTTTGCCTTCAATTTGGTTGGCAATATCAGCTCTGCTCTTTGAGAGCTCTTAATGCAGCCCTGCTTTCCACAAAGGGGATCAGGTTATGGACAGAAAAAGCTAGTGTGATCTGGGTATTTTATGCAGGTGTTGAGTCTACAGGCACCTGGCTTCAGAAAAGCAATTAGGAGCCTACTTGTCACGGACTTCATTATACACATAAGCTTGTGTCTGCTGCAAACATATGGGAAAATGTGCTGCATGCACCTACCCATGTAAGAGGGAAGGTATGGCTTACATCTTTCATGTATTTATGAATGGGTTTTATGTGTGTTTATCTTATGTTATTATGCCAAACTGTATGGCATGAAGAGGCAGGTCCATGCATGTTTTGTCTGGGCTGCCACTGTGCAAATGAAAATCAGGCTGAAGAGTGCTTGCAATTATGGGCCATGCACCTATGCATGCCATGCAAATCTCTGTAAAAGTTAGCATGCTTGTGGAGAGTGTGAACATATCTGTAGCCACAAATATGCCTGGCTGCACACAGCCCTAGTGGGATGCCTATAAATTCTTCCACCCTTTGTCTTTTGCAGGGGTGGGCTGGGCATGTGTTGTGCCGGATGCCTGTAGCTGTAAGCGTGGTTCTGTGCTGCGTAGTTATTGACAGGGAGGCGTAGGGACCTGAATGCCAACATGCTCATGTGTTGTGTGGTGCGTATTTGTATACAAACACAACTTCTTTCTTTATGGAAACCGTACCTTAGCCTTGCAAAATCAGAAACAAGACAACTGTGGAGACTGCATGTACAGGAATTAGTCAAAAAAATTGATCTTATCCAAAGGCTACAAAAAGATTGTTCAGCTCTCCTCAGCAAGGTGTGGAAAGAGCTGGCACAATAGGAGGGACTGATCTTTACCATTTAATTTTCTTTTTTTTTTTTTTTTTTTTCCCAGTCACTTGTTTCTTCAGGTGTTACAGCACTGAGGTTTGAATCTGCTCCTGGAATCCTGACACTTTTTCAGCACAAACAAACACAACATCTATAAGCACAGATTATTCTGACTCTTTCAAGTATGCATGGGAATTTAAGATACAGGCCTTTGGGAACCCAAAAACATATGGTGATCATATTAATGGTGATCTTGTACTGTGAACCCGTACCTTCTGGGCACTGCTGTGTTGTTGTACAATATTCATTGTGTGATACATACTGAAAAGTCAAAAATCTGTTTGTGATGCAGGTGTATACTAGATGTACTGGGAATATAGGTCATTCTGCATTCATATCTGAATATTTCTGTGTCTGGTTGATCAAATACAGAGGAGCCTGTGTAAGACACAGGGACACCAATCTTCTCTTTCTGAATCTAGGCTGGCAATGTTAGGAAAATGCTGAAGACCCCAGAGCCCACAGTTCACCTATGTCTACAGCTGACTTGACTGGACAGGGAATCACAAGAAAATTTGCCCCAAAACCAGAGTGCTTCCTCAGCAACATCTGACACCTAAATCTTGGCTATTTGAAAGATGACTTTGTGCCCATTCTTTGTCCTTGGTTCATGTCAGTCTACCTCAGGTCTGGTTCAGTGGGAAGCACCTGAGTTTCATCTCTTGGTGCACATCCTTAACCTGATCTTCAGACAGAGAATGCATCATCTCAACATCTCTCCTGCACAAGATCTCTCTGGGACACAGTCTGATATAGTGCAAGGGGAATGCTTATCCCCCTTTGTCAAACTTTGAGGAAATAGTTCAGCTGGCTCAGCAAAGAGGGAAAATCAGTTGGAAGAACCCACACAAATACAAGAACTTGAGGGAGCCTTAAACTTGTAGGTGGATTATTCGTTCCCTGCCACTATGAAGGATAAACAAGGGCATCTTCAAGACAGCCGAGTTTGTCCACGGCCTCTGAGGCACAGATGCACCTTGGCTGAGGCACAAGCTGGTCGTATTTTTATTCTTGTTTTCCTTTATTAACTGGCTTGTCTTTTATCATTCCCAGCTTAATAATTATCTGTGGCTCAGTGAATGAGAAAACTGAGAGGACAAAAAATATGCACTGAGGTGTATGTAAAAGCAAGCTGGCATTGCCAGGCAAAGGTCTAGTGAAAAGTATTTTGCCCGCTACAGTGGACAGAGTTATAAATAGAATATATTTTTAGGCAAACATAAAATGCTCTCTCAGAGCTTGGGTCCTCCTGGGATAGACACAGTCAGGAGAAGTCTGGAGCAGCGTAATGAAGCCATTTTCTGAATGATATTAAAGAGAGTGTGAAAATACATTTCAGAGAATGCGCAGCCAGTGGAGCTCTACCTAGACAGTAACCTGTGCAGGGGTCTTTGTTGGTTGTCTGGGGAAATCAAAGTGCTCACCAGCACCACGCACTACTGCTTTCGCACTCCATCAGGATGTTGAGCTGCCAGTTTTAGCCAGGTATCATCATTTTCTACTTCCTCTCCTCTCCTCTCCTCTCCTCTCCTCTCCTCTCCTCTCCTCTCCTCTCCTCTCCTCTCCTCTCCTCTCCTCTCCTCTCCTCTCCTCTCCTCTCCTCTCCTCTCCTCTCCTGTGCTCTTTTCTCTCCTCAAGATGAACTTGACCCCATTATTTGCTTCCCTTTGTGCTTTTTCACTCTGCATACTGAGGAATGGGTACCAATAAAGCTGCAGGGGAAGTGGCCAAGCTGGATCTCAACCAATCACAAACATGGGAATCCATCAGAGCAGATCTTTGCTGCTCTCTGGACTGCCTTTCCCAGATTTCCTGAGTCTTGTCTTAGCCATGAGAAGAAAAAAAAAAAACTTTTTTTTTTTTTTTTTCCTTCTATAGATCAGATGATAATAATGAAATTCTGTTGTGCTTTAGGTTGCTTAAACTACCTAATATTCCTAAGAATCCAGAGACAGCTGTGCAGTGCCCAGCCCTCCTGCAGAAGCCAATTTTTCAAAAAGGCATTGGTTTCCACATAGGCTGAATATTTTCCAGCAGTAGGTGCAGTGTAGCTGTCTCAGTTAATCCATGTTAATCAACTTGCTATCAACTTAAACTTTTCTTTAAGAAAGGCTTGGTTTTGTATTTTTGCCTTTTTTTTTTTTTAATGGAAAAAAAAAAAAAAGGCACAAGAAATGTTAACCTTATTAGTTTTTGTAATAAGGGAAAGAGAATGGCAGTGGTTTGATTTGCTGTTTTGAAACCAGGGTACTTCAGTTGGCTTGAACTGAGTAATGTTTTTTTAATGATTTATTTATTGCCTTTCTGGATCTAGTTCAACATTAAGCTGTATTTTCCTGTGAAGATGAAACATGGAAATTGTGTCTTAGATATCTCCTCTGCCCAGCAGTTATCCTGGCTGGCTGGAGCAGCTCCCCTGTATGGGGTGCTGTCCCCTGGGATGGAGGTAATGCTGCCTCTTTGGTGCCACGTGCTTGCTGGCAGTCTTCCTGCTCTTTGCAGTCTGTCAGAACATGGCCACATCTCCTGCCTGGCCTCTGCTCCATGCCACATCCACATCTGATGTGTTGAAATGCTCTAAATTATCTGATGCTTAAAAACTACCTGCAAAAACCCCAAATGTAGTTGAAAGGTTAAAGTTGGACCATTACGCCTAGCTAGGAATATTTCCCCTATTGTAAACTGTGCATCAAACTGAGCTGTGAAAAAGAAGCACTTGTGGCTGCTGTTGTCTTCCAGAGCTAGACCTGCACTCCTAGGGCGTCTGACTTCCCCTGCTTAATCAATAAGTGGTCTCAAGATTTTCCTGGTGGCTGAGGCTTTCTCAAAACACAGAACCAGACCACAAGTGGCTTGGTTTACCCTGATGGAATCTCATTTTGCTTCCCAGAATTGCCCCCAAATTACACTGATGCAACCACAAAAGATGTCCTGCAGTGTTTTCAGGGATGGTGAATTATCAACCCTATGCAATGCAGACCTTGGTCCTCTGTGGAATTAGCCTCAAATGGCAAAATTACATGTCACAGCTTCTAAATTGCTCATGGAAAGACCTTACACATTTTTGTTTGTTTGTTTGTTTGTTTGTTTGTTTTGCTAGGGCTTTAACTAGGCCAGTGGTAATTGCAGGACCCAAATTTAACTGTGCTTGTTATCACCATCCTATATATTGCAACTACAAAGTGTCATACTGGCTGGTGCATTGGAGGTGCCTGGCTGCTGGGGAAGTCTGGGCACTAGGAAAAGGCAGGAGTGCATGATTTTGGTGGTAAGTAGGCCACCTAAGCAACAAAGTGATCCTGGATGGGCTATAAAACAAGCGTGTTATTACTGTGTATAAATGAATAGGAAGCGAGTGGCTTCAGAAAATTTATTTTCTGTGGCTTAAACCTTCAATCGACCCATCACTCACTCGACAGCTGGCAAAAGAGAAAAAAAATCCACTCTCCTGTGACAGATCAAAGACTTTATGACGAAAAGGAAGCCAAATTCTGTTCTTTGCTACACAGAGACAAATAGTGTACAAATAACTCGCATGTCAAGCTGGCCATCTAGAACTCATACCCATGTAAATAAGAACAAAACATGTGGCTGCAGAACTCTCTAATGGGAACTCTCTGTGGGCTTTATATCACCATCCCATTCTCCCTGCTTTGCCATTCTGTCCCTGGTTTCTTTTCTCAGCAGAATGGTTAGCTGCCTCTCCAACTAATTCACTTTATTTGCTTCAGTGATTGTACCTGGCATCTTCTCCCATATCTTCGCCTGGGCTTTCCTTTAATTCTCTCTTCTCTCTGACTTTCTCAGGATATGCTCTCCATGGTATTAAGGATGGATTTACTTTTGAGCAGGGAAAACTACAAAGTCATGAAAACCCTTTACGATTCTAATTAGATCTGAGTAATGTATGGTGACAAAGCCAGCCTTACCTATACCAGTAAATGGAAGATCTGGGAACCTTTTGTTTTACTGCTCAGTAGAGAACTATGGAACTATTTTATTTAATTATAACCAGGGACAATGTAAGTAAGGAGCAACCTGCGTGGCACAATGCTTCAGGCAAGTCAGGCTTAAACAGAAGACTTGAGGATCCGTTAGTCCTCGTGGTGTATTGTGCCTCAGGGTTTTTTTCTTTGACTTCAGACAAGCCACTTAAATTCCTTTGCCTCTGCTTCTTCACAGGTGACAGGCAAGAAGAATGCATATGTGCTTTGTGTGGTAAATGTGCACAAAGAGTTTTTAACAGTGGCAAGTTTTATTAGAAATCTTGTCATTTGTGTCTTGATACAGGGATGAAGGACATAAGAGAAAAAGAAGGAGGCAGTGGAGACTTCTCAGGTGGTCTTAGACCAGTTGATCCTTGTTTTTCACAAACAGTTCCATTCCAATTTCAAAACAAATCCATTCCAGCTGGTGCAAGGCAGTCTATGCTGTGCCTCAGTTTCCCATCTCCCACATGGAGACAACAGGCAATACAGCTTCTTTGTGTCCATTTTTTAGTCTGCTTTCCAGGGCATATTCTTCCTTTTGTGGTGCATGTACACCAAGACTAATGCTTGACTGAACCCTGAAGCTTTGAAAATTAAATGTCGTGCCATCCCGCAAGTTGTTTTCTTCACCCATAAAAAACTTTATCTGGTAATGGAAGAAAGTAGACAAGAATGCATCTGAAAGGAGGGATGTTAATAGGTTAAAATGAATCCTCCCACCTTTCCAGAAGTGAATGCACATTTATCTGAATTGCTTGATTGGAGTTGGTTATGTAAATGAATTGTTAATATCTACACACACTTTATTCTGTTACAATGAAGTCACAAATCGAATTAGGACAAAGATTTCTCTTTAATTTCTATGTTTTTTTGTTTGTTTGTTTTGTTTTGTTTTTGTTTTCTTTTTTTTCTCTTTCAATTACTGCACTTTGTATAATTTTTCATCTAGATCTGACAGCTTATTAACAGGATTGAAACCCACAAATTAACATTTTTTAAGCCCACAATGAGAAGAAATGCAAACAGTCCATCAATATATATATGTCCACCCAATTTGTAAGTTCCAGTGATTCTTAAACCTTAGCCTCAAGTCTCTTCCCAGTCAAATTTGGGTAAATTCATCTCCTTCCTTTACAAAGCTGAGAGCTAACAAAGTCACACACAGGGGGCAAACTCATTACCATGGAGGGGGGAAGTTCTGGCAGCTCAAAGTGGATGCAGACCTTTCAATAGATGATAGAGAGGACTGGTGAGCACAGCTCCTGTGGACATCTCCAGCCTGGAGTAAGAAACAAATATTTCCCTCTCCTGACCTGTCTGGATACGAAACATTAAAGAAAATGGTAAGAAATAAATAAATAAATAAAACACAACAGCATGTGTTTGCAGCAGATATTACCCATGCTTTCCAAAGACCAAAGCAATCCAAGAGAGTTCAAATGGGGAGATGTTGTGTGAGTGACTTCAGTGTACCCTATGGAACGGATAACAACTCAAAGAATAATTTCATTGTAGAAGGCATGCTGAGAAATACAATTTCCATTGCAGCACATCTGGGGGGAAAGAAATCAGTGTGATGCTGTTTGTTCCCTAACTGCAGAAAGGCTTTCACAGGGGATAGCATCAATTGCCTGTGCAGTGATCTTGCATGCTTTTGAAAAGGGAACCTGCTCTCTTTATGGAAGGGGATGTAGCAGTCAGACAAAGGACCTCAGCAGATTATATCAGACTTCTTCCTGACTCTAAGTCTCTTTTATTTGCTTGCTGATAAATTCTTTCAGCACAACAGACTTCACTCTTTTTCCTATCCTCTTGCCTTCCCCACTGATATTTTCATTTGGATTTCTGTGGAACACATTTTGCAAGTCCAGTTGACTCTTTAGTCACGTGGAATCAAGTATACAAGGGAACTGCAGAAATAATGGGAATAAAAACCTCAAGGTATATTATTTCTGACTGTGTTATAAAGTGCTCTGCTCATCTCCTCTGCATGTGGCGGGGGTCTGCTTGGTGTACAGGGCAGGGACTGAACACCCCCAGAATACCAGGAAATACAGGGAGAATTTTAGGAAGAATACCAGCTCCTGTGCTTCATAGCATAAGGTACTTGAGAGCTGAGGAGACACTTGCCTGAAGTGCAGGTTCTCATTTATCTATTCTAATTATTCAAGCATTTTTTCTTGGAAGCACATGGTGGCAGTTTCTGACAGACAAAAAGAACTAGATAGGTTAGGGCAGAACCCAACTATTCTCATTTCTTGTGCATGAGTACTCTTCCCCACATCATGGGCTGCCCCTCACAGCCACCACTCCAGGGGCAGTCTCCATTAACTCTATGTGTCCTTTTCCTGAGAGTGCTGAAAGGCTGTTTGCATATTTATTTCTATGGTAAATCAACATTTTTTTTGGGTACAAAAAGTGTTTCACTGAGAATTACTTGAACAGATAATCTATTAGGAATTGCCTCTCACTCCAAGTGAGTCCCACCCAGCTGTATCTCTGATATCAATTTCACCTGTTTCTTTGGGCGGCACAAAGAACAGTTCCTGTGTCTTTCAGTGTGTCTTTGTGGGAGAACTGAATCCTAGCAATTATGCAAAGTTATGAACAAATTACTACATGCCCATGCCTACAGTGCTGTGCATCCCCGCATGTGCGCATGGCCAGAAGGCCAGCAGCTGTGTGTGAGCAGCGCAGCACGCAGCTGGGCACGTCCTCTCCTTGTCTTTTTTTTTTTTTTGCATGTTGCTCGAGCCATGGCTTTGGGGTGTGTTTAATGATTGATTCCTCTGAGAAAACAACACAGGGGAGAAATGACCTCTCCCTTTTTCGACAGCGAGTTTTTTACTTCACTTACTAACTTGTTCCCTTGAAATTTGCACTCGTGTCTACTTTCTAAGCAAAAGAAAGCAAGACTGTGCCCATCACTGCCTTTGCACACTATCTGTTTTGCACGCATTGACAGGATTTTTAGGAGTACAGGATTAGTTTTGTTCTCTGTGTCCAGTTTAGAGACACAATGGAGAATCCAGGTTATGGCTGGAGATATCTTTGGAGAGCAGCCCTGTGTTTGGCTCACCTTGTTGTTCTGTGCTGCTGTGAGATCCTGGAACAATTGGCACAATTAGACATGCAGTACTATGAGCAGCAATACCTAGTCACAATGGAGCAATTAAGACAATTACTGTACGTTTTATGTAACAGGACAAATGGATCTCACTCTTAAAGTCTTTGAAAATCTCCTATAAAAGCTGTAATAATGCATTAATATATTAATCCTCCTAATCCTGTCAAACTACCCAAGTCTTTCTGTGAAGGGGTTGACAGGAGATCTCAATATTAAGAGGCATAGCACAAGGCACTTGCTAGAGTTGCTTTTTTAACAACTTGCTTATATCAGGTGTTGCAAATCACTTTGGTTTAGTGTATGAAGGGTGAGAAAATGAAATGGAGAAATTCTGGAAAGTCTCTGTAGACTTGGAAAAGCTCCCCTGATGTGTGCACACAGTCTTATTCAATCCAGTAAAAATATGACTGTTTGTCCTGAGAAACAAAACTGAAAGGAGTGGACTGAGGCCAGGAGCAAACCTGTGGGGTTTGTGGTACAGAATTCACCAAGCCAAGGAGCAGTTCCTGCTAATCCTGCAGCCCCCTCGTGACCACCTCTTGAGGCAGCCCCAGCCTCTTCTCAAAGATGCAAGCTGCCGCATCTGCAGTCCAGATACTCTGGGGACCTGATTTGAGTATAGATCATGAGAGATGGGCCAAATATAAAGAAAAAAAGAAAGGATAGAAGTAAATGTAAATTGAAAAAATATTTTGCAAAATAAAGATACAGATAGCACAGTTGCAGTATTATAGTGAAAGGAGGATAGAAATAAAACTTTTTTTTTTTTTTTTTTTCTCTATTTAGCTATGCTTAGATAGATACAAGAGATTTCCCTGATTCTCCACTACCCAGCTGGCAAGACATTTCCAATACCTCCTTAATCATGTGCCTATGTCTCCTGCTCTTAGGCAAAACCTATATTCTTAAACTGAAGCCAGGGGAGAAGATGCTGATTTGTATATACAATATTTATTTATTTATTTTAAATCCCACTTGATATACAATTCCAAGTGCAGTCTCTCCCCACATGGATATCTTTGATTCCCAACATAACTTCAAATCAGTTTTAACCCTCCACCCACCAGCCTACCGACTGCCTCCTTGCTTAAGTAACTCCTTAACAAGGTGTTAACCTCTTGTGAGACAGCATACTCTTTTCCGCCTGGCATGGCAATGCTGAAATCTCAGTGTGAAGCCTTTTCCACATAGCCAACCTAGCATTTCAGAGCAACAAAAAACTTGACAGTCACATTTATACAATAATATACATCGCGCTGATACAAGTAGCTCATTAATAGCTCTTAATTGAGACTAGACACAATGGCTAAGCAGCCACTTTGAGAGGATAATGGGTGTGAGGTGAGTGACCCCTGCTCAGGCTTTGAGGGATTTCATGGTACCTGGGTTTTCAGAACAGCCTAGGGAAATTAGACGCACAATAGCTATCATATTTCACTGAGAATGGGGTACCTAGTTTGGATTAAAAAAATAAAATTCTCAGTTTTAATCTTCCTTTATTTTAGGTCTTGATCTGAAAGTCAAGGCTAATGCTTCTTTTCCTAATTTAGAGGTTCACAGATCCCTTAATGCCTGTGAATTACGTAGATTCCAGTTTAGTTGGGGCTAGTTAGATAAAGTCCTGTCTGAAAGCACAGAACACACATAAGCAAAGCACGCCTTCTGCATTGTTACAAAAGTACAGCACAAAAGAAAAGGCTTGGACCTGCAACCCCTCCCTAGAGGTGAGCCCTACACTCCCATCCCCCCTTTTAGAAGTGTCTTAGGAAAATGCTCTCCTCACCTACACTGATTTATGTTGATTTGCAACAGATGAAGAGCTGTCCCTCCATAGCTAAATATTTTTGGGAGTTATATAAAGCAGATAGAGAGCGAGACCAGAGGTTTTGCCCTTTTTCCTGTGAGTTTCCTGTGAACATTTTTGAAGAGAAGCTTTCTCAACAAAACACCAAAGTCTATGTGAAGGGACAACATGAAATTGACTGTTGAAAAACACAAGAGAGGTGAGAGTGCTGAGTTGCAGGGGTGTGCAGGCCCTGCCTACATGAAAAGGAAAAAGAACAAGGCTAAGTGCTGCTTGTGGTCCCAAAATAAATTAAGAGCATGTTGACTTGTTGAAGGATGGAGGTGTTAGGGTTACTTCTCTTTGAGCTAGTTCTGCAAGGAGCCTGGACTGGCACTGGGGAGAGAAAAGGACTCTGCAGCCTGCTGCCTCCAGCACGAAGGTCTTCACTAGTGGGAAAGCAGCTGCAACTAACAGCCACCCATCTCCCCACGAGCATTTAATTAGAGTAAAAACTGTGTCCTCTGAATGGAGCCACTTGGTAATACAGTGGTGGTGCGGGTCTCTGATACGCAGTCCAGGTGTTGGGTCATATGGGATACTTCAGGGCCCTTTGACTCAGTGTTAATAAACCTCCCTCTCTGTCAGGAGTCAGTTGTAACACCCTGACCAGCCCCTGGCATGCACTGAAAAGGCATTCATGCAGCTTAAATTAAGTAACGCGCTGTGGGAGGGCTGGTGACCTCAGCACCTCATTCTGATAGCAGAATATGTTTACAAAAATTAAGGTTATTGATTGCAGAGATTCTTTTCAATCGGCCTATTAATGCTCGTTTTATGTAACAGGACAAATAGATCACAGTTTAAAGTCTTTGAAAATCCCCCGTGAAAGCTGTAATAATGCTTTAATGTATTAATCCCCTTAATCCTGTCAGACTCCCAAAGAATTTCTGTAAAGGCTGACAGGAAATCTCAATACTAACAGCAGAACCAGCAGCAGACGCTTTTCAATAGGTGGTTTTTAACTATTTGTCAGTCTACTGGCTTTAAAATAGTCCTCAGCAGAGGGTGAAGGGAAGCTGATGTTTGTGAAGCACGGGGAATGATTTTAAGAGGTTTTGTGGTTTGGCTTGTCCTCTTATTTACATCATGGTAAATCAAAACTATTGCTGGGTGTTAGCATGGAGGTGAGGATCAGTATTTTACAGGTTGTTTTTCTATATCTCCCTCCATGGTGTTACTGGTGCCTGCATGACACTGGGGGGCTTCATCCAAGCCCCTAGCCGTGGCTCCTTGCCTGCAGGTGCTGATGTTTGCTTTTGGCTCTGGGGTTCAAACTGCTCTGTGTGCTCTCGTGGGTTTGCTGAGCTCTGTGAGGAGTCTGGCCATGCTGGTTTGGGGGTTATGGGATGTAAATACTCCATCAGAACAGCCATGGATCTCTTTGCTCAAGTGGCTGAATGTAGGGAATAATTTTAAAACAAAGAAAAATCAGATAAGGCCATGAAAGCAACGTAATGGCAGTGCTTCTTTGAAAGGTGGCACCTCCAATTTCAGACATGTTCTGAGCAGTCTATAATTTAGATGGAGCTCAAGCATTTAGTCTGTAGGACTTTGTTTTTCCTCCTTCACCTTTTCTTTAACTAGTAAAGAAAATGACATTCTATGTAAAATGTAATAACCAATAATGAATCCTTTAAAGTGAAACATTATCTTTTCAGCACACATTTCCCCTGCACCTCTCCTAATTATTTGATTAAATATGTGCCTTAGTGGGTTTAGTGTTTACTGGAGTGATCAGGATGAATTCATTTTCCTTGTAGTGAACAGAAGATAGTGTAATTGGGGATCCTGTGCAGTTACTTGCCTTTGTGATATGGGAGGAAAAAACAAAGCAGTGACAGCTATATATGGGATCAGTACAGCCCCTGTATTAACTCTGAGCTTGCTTTTGATTTCATTTACAGCAGTACAAATGGTTAGTAATTTCACCAAATCAACAGACTTGCTTTGAGCATAAAACCAGACACTACATCCTCCCTCCTGCTGCCTCTAGTGCAGCTGGTGTCTCAGCATCTTTCCTTCCTGGTGAGCTAGTTTAGGAGCAGATTTTTCCATTCGAGGGCATAAGAAGAGCACAATGAAATCCCCTCTCATCACAAAGCCCTTCTCCCTGATTGCAGCATTTCCTGGTGGAGCAGTGGGGATGGAAGAACAGGTAACTCTCTAATTGGGAGTTCAGACTCTTTCAGATAGACACTCCACTCTCTGGAGTTTCTGTTAGCAAATTAACATCAAGTTAAGCCTGCCCAGATGTGTTTACCCTCCACCAGTGCATTGCTGTTCTCTCCCCTCCTATATCTATATATTCTTTGGTCTGGACTCCTCACTTGGACAAAAAACTCTTGATATGCTTCAGCTGGGAACTCCCATGATGAACAATGGAATACAGCTAAGAAACGAAATTACAGTGTGCTGGGGGAAACGTAGTCCACCCACTGAACATACCACACATGGGAGAATGAAAACACAATGAAGTCAGTGTAGAAATGCCTGTGAAGTATTGCAGCATCATTTATTAATCTCTGTTTTAGTGTACATGATGTGCAAAAGTGTACAGTTTAGAGGTTTTCATGTAAAGATCAATGTTTTCCCTGGGTAGGCGGAATAATTATTTTCTGACAAGCTTAAACTCTAAGTCACTACCAAAAAAGAAAGCCTCTGTCCTGGAAGGTAGCTCACAAGAAGCATCTCCAGCAGGAGGGCTCTCATGATGCTCCAGGCAGAGCATGGGTGGAGTGTATGGCTCCCCACAGTCCCCAGTGGATATAATGGCTTATCCTGACTCATGTATTTTCCACTTTATCCTGTGCATTGATAGTTTATTTGAGCTACTTTCACAAGAATAGCATTCACCATTTTCTTGCTTAATGCCTTGGCAACAGATTTTTTTTTTTTTTTTTTTTTTAACGAGTGCAAGATGCTGTGCCAAGAAAAATCTAATACTGATCCGGAAAGGATTAACTAGATAGCATGGCAATACCCGTCAGTTTACCCATAGAAGAATGGAAATAGTTTCCTTTGGTGTAACACAGTTTAGATAGTATTTCACCTTAACTTTTATGTTCAGACTGTTTGTAGTTCAGAGATAAGTCTTTGCAAGAAAATCGATAATAATTCATGCATGCACAACTCACATCAGCTTCCACAGGACATTAGGTTTTGTATTAACATAACTGAAAATTGGAAAGTTCCTTTTCAATAGAGTAGAGATAACTACAGTTAAGTGCTTTTTCACATGTGTGTGTGAGTACCATATGAGGAGGTAGACTGTAAAATATAGCTTTGTAGGTACATTGTTTCATACAAGCTTTGCATTGCAAGTGTTTCCAAAAGATAGCATCTGAAATTCATGACACATTAGACTAGCTTCATTAGAGACACACAGAGATGTAGGTTTCATCTAGAGAATTGTAAATGGCCAATTTGTCATTTCTTTACCTGTTGATCAAATAAGGATGAGAAATAAGGGAATTTGTAGGTCTGGGACTGAAAGGGAAGGAAATGTCCCTTTGGTACCATAAAATGTCTCTTTAATTAGTAGGGGAATGTCAACAGAACAGAGAGCTTCAGGGCCAGGAATTCAAGGGAGAGTAAATATCATATAAAACACAGGCAGTGTTGGCCTAGGGATTATAGTTTCCCCAAACCATTTTAAACGATACCTCTACTTTCTATTTGTGATGCTTGCATTCACTGTCCTACAAAAGAATGAAGTAAATTATATTTGTGGTTTAAAGGATAAAAGATAAAATATGGAGTCTTTCACTGTCTTGTGATGGCTTTAAAATCTAGGCCAGGTTTGCAATGATCTGTGACAGGTCAGTTCTGTAGCTCAGGTTTATTATGCTGAAAATCTGCACTGCAAGGCATATTCCAACATAAAAGAAAAGCACTGCTACCCCTAGAATTGAAACAAAGAAAAATAAGCCTTCTGTCGGTAAAAGTTCATGCTAACCTGCCATAAGATAGAAAAATAAATAAGCCAGTCAATCAGGGTTCCCTTTAAGGTACAGAGAGAAGTGTAGCTACTGGCCCCAGTTTCGTGCTCCTTACCTTTGAGGATTGCTGAGGTTTGAAGAGTGGAAGTGGCAGGGCTCTGGTCAGCCTTAGCCCATGCACTGGTTTCACCACAGCCCTTTCTGCCATACCTGCTATGCTATCTGAGATAGTGTGGTTTACATGTTTACATCATGTCAGCCCGAAGACAAGCTTGAGTCAGTGCTTAGAGCTTGCTTCCAGTGCTGGAAAACAAGTAGAAATTCTCTGATGGTGCCCAGGGCTGCATGCAGACACCTCAGGGTGCTTGTGTGTGCCTGGGCAGGTAACACCACCATCACTCTCCATCATATAAGCCAGATATGCACAGTGATGTTAGTGGGGAGTCCACTGCCTATTAACTTCCTCCCTTCACACATGATGCAATCCTTTCCTATCTGTTAGCTTCTGCCAAAGCTGTGGGAAGCTCTTTGGTATTTCTGCCTGGAAAAGTAGTCCATGGCTGGTTGAATATGAGCCAGTCTTAGCAGCCTGTACTTGTCTTCATTCACAGATGTGAGAGCATGAGTGTTTAATTTCTTTGAAGAGGGTTTTAACCTACTGCTAGCTAGGTATTGGATGAGGTTTATCCATTTTATCAAATAATGAAAAATCAGAACACTCCGGAATCTGTTGTTGACCCGACTGGCACAACTTATTGCTCTCTGAGCTCTTCTTATTGATGGAAAATCTAAATCAGAAAAGCTGTTGTCTTCCTTGGCACGAACTGACTCATTCATCATCATTCTCACCAGGGAAACCAGCAACTGAATTGACTGTCAGGGCTGAACTCTTACGAGCAACTTCTCTAAACTGGGCCTGTTGAACATGGCAGGGCACCTTTCAGTAGTATTGCTTCTGGTGTTCACTTGATTGCTGGGCTGTGGCTTTTCAGAGGAGCTGAAGTCCCATATTGGAAACATCTGATTTGAGGTATCTACCACTCTGAAATTTAGGTTTTTATATGGAGACATTCTAAATCCTCCATGAAAAAAATCTGTTATTCCTTTTGGAAGTCCTGGTTACGGATTCTCACTGTGACATAGATTCACAAGCACCACAACCAAAAAAAATTAAAGAGAACTCTACTTATGAAGTCATATGATCCTTCAATGGAAAATATTTATGTTATAGAGACGATCAGTTCTGTGGTATATTTACACTATTTTATAGAAACATGCATGTGGAGATATATATTTACTCCAGTAATTATATGCTCCATAGTGCTCTGAGAAGAAAAAACATGCCAAGAATAATTCAAATAAATATTAAGGCCTTGACATAACTAGTATTGCAGTAATGCAGTTTTCTAAGTGCAAAAATTTCCCCAGCTCTTTGGTATGTCATGCAAGAATAATGAATGCAAATGCTGTTGATAGTCATTAAAATTCTGCAAATGAAAAATGACTCACCCCCTTCGTTAATTCTAGCCCATTGCATAGAGAACCTGTGAAAGCCTTTGCCAGTGACACTGTTAGCGTTGGAAAATGAGAAGAAGGTTCTTGAGTAGCTTTCCTGTTCCTGGGAAACTTTGTCCTTGTATGGTAGCAAGTTTTCTGACTGCCAAAATGATGAAAGCCATTGAACCACCTTAGAAGTGTGAAATGGCTCCAAAAATAACAGCTGCATATGATAGTGAGACTGGGATGTGGTATGAAATGGTCAGTGGTGGTGCTGATCATGATGATTAAGGAAGGAATATCACCTATGTTTATCAGGGAATTTGGCACTCCATTTTGCTGACTTCTAAATAAATTACTTCCAGAGAGCTAGTAATATAAATAGGAATGACTGACAAAAGATTAGAACTATTTTAGGGACAAAGAGCTGAAAAAGTAAAGAGTTATCATTCATCTTGAAGCCCTGCTTACAGACCGACACAATTGTGGTGGAAGCTCTAACAGCAGTTAATCTCTATGATGTGGGGCCACGGGGTCATCTTTGCAGGAGGCCACAATGTCCATGGGAGGCAAGGAACAATGGGGCATTTGGGAAACTTGCTTTGGCATTAATGTACCTTTACTGCTAGCAGGACATTTCTTGGTAGTTGTGGTGATAGAAAGAGACCAGAAATGGAAAGCCAAGCTGGCTGAAAACAGCAGTAGGAATAATTTGTCTTTGACAGAGCTAAAGTCCTTCGTTTTCATTTAATTGGATAATGTGAGCTACAACCTTGTGACTTGCTAATTTGTTGCACTGGAATATGATTAGAAGATGTTTTGAGACTGGGTGATGAGGAATTTTAATAAGACATTTCTGAGGTGGGGCCGTTCTGACACCAAGGATTTTGTTACAGTATTTTAAACTCATTGTGACTCTAATGATGTTACAAATGTGGAAGTGAGATAAATGTAAATGAATTGCTATTGAACCTATCGAACAAGAAACTTTTAAAGTGTTGTGGGACATATGTAAATTAATATGTAAATGAAATGGTTTGGGTTATAAAAGGATGTGTCTGAGGAATGGCTCTTTGGAGGTTCTTTGGATCAGCATCAAGGATGCTGATCATTTGGAGCTTTTACATACGTTAATCATCTTCTTCTTCCAGGCCAAAGAGGCTATGAATATAAAAGTGCTAACAGCCTATTACCAAGTTGTTTGCAAGAGTCCTCATAATAGGAATGTTAACTGTATTGCTTAATTTCTACTTAAATAAACCTGCAGCTTTCTGTAATAATTTGAGTGTGATTGGATGGAATCGGATTTATCTAAAACAATGAGTGTAATTAAGTCTTATCTCTATTTAGTCTGACAGTCAACAAAAGGTTTGAAATGGAAACAAGTTGTTTGTGTTAGGGGTGATAGATAGCAGGTAGCTAGGGGATGGTAACAGAAGAAAGCATGAAGGGATCACAGTGGTGAGTAAGGAAATTGACCTTTGCAACAGCATTTTGAATCAACAGGGATTGCCAAGACTGTACTCATCCAAGCCAAAGAAAAATGTTAATCAGGATACAAGTTGATGAGAGACTTGCTTGATTTGGCTAAGGTCAGACAGTGACTTTGTGGACTAGCTAAGAACAGAATGAAAATTGGTTAAGTCTACCAATAAGTGATGATCTCAAAACTCCAACTTTTCCTTAGTAAAATAGACCAATTTTTGTTGTTTATTGCTGTTACACTCACCCAGGTGGGTGCCAATCTATTCCTTTATGGACCCCAGGTCATGTTTCTCTTTGGAAACTTTTAGCAGTGTCCCAGCACATCTCTCGCAAGTGCAAGCTCCACACACCATGTCTTGTACAAATGTGATGTGCTACATCAGGTGCCCTGTGGGGCAATGCTGCCTAGCCATTGCTATCAGCACTGCCAGTGCTCGTGGTGTTCCTGATCCCTGCATGTGCTGTGGTGTGGGGAAGGCTTTTGTGACCTTGTGGCACATTCATAGGGATCCTCTGGTCACGGATGTCAGTGACTGCTGGAGAGGCTATTTAGCACCTTCCAGATGCATGCCTTTCTATCCCGATGTTTCCTAATATACCAGCTGTGTTGGGTCCCAATGGCAGAAACCCTCTCCCAAATCAGCTTTCAGTCTCTAGCTCTTTGCTCACAACAAGCAAAGACCAGCACCAGCAATACTTCTGAGCTATGGAGAACACAGACTTAATTTTTGCTGTTCCAGTTCCCAAGGGTGAGTGGATTTTTATCATTATTGCAATGTATTTTTGCCCCCTGCTGAGGAGGATTGCTCTTAGACCTGTTGGTCATGAGTGGTGGGAAGAGAAATTCAAGTTTTTCCCCCTTGGAAATCACTGAAGCAAGGAGTGATGCTACTGATATTTCTATACAAAATCTTTTTGTAAAGTCTTTTGAGGTGCGCTGCTCTCCTGAGCTTGACTTTTTGAAGTAATAACATCTAATCTAATTTCTGATGTATTTAACTGAAATCTGATTTCCATTTTTGTGTCCTGTAAAGAACAACCGGCTCTGGGGATCCCTGATAAAGCTGTGGGAGGGACCCCCTGCTTCCTTATGCAAGGAACTAATCAATCTGCTGCCAGGAGTTTACACTAATATCTGTGGTGATTGCAGCTCACGTATAATGAAAACAAATCCTGTTCTGGCTAAAGATCAATAATTCAAGGGGGGAAAGGGGGGCCCGGAATGGGGGATGGAGACTGCAGGAGCATCTGCCAATGAACTGCTTTTTGAAAACAATGAGCTTTAAAACCACAGTATAGGACAATTACTGAGAATTACTGAACATCCTATGGGTATGAAGAAGAACCCATGAATACAAAATATCCTCACCCACCCCTTCCAAAATCCAATTCCTTTTTAGGAGCTCCTAGGAGAGGTATTTAGAGCCTATTAGAATGGCAGGAAGCCAGCTGTTAATCAGCATGTTAATTCTGGGGTGACATCACACGGACCAGTAGCGCTACCTGCATATGTTAAGGGTGAGGGAGCTGAGCTGGCAATCTCAGCCTGATTTCCTCAGCGTGCAGCACCAGAAGGCTCTGGGATCTGCTGGGGACTTGGGAACATCCTGGGGGGACAGAGAAAGCCTGGGAGGCAGATGTAAAGCTTTCCTGTGTCATTTGTGTCACCAAGCCTTATCCGTATAAAACGTGATGCATTTGCTCACCGTCAGTGCAGGCAGTAGGATGAGGGCAGAGGGCAAGCCCACGAGACAGCTTGGCTGATGTTTTGGCCATGTTGGTGGGACTGCCATTCCTGTTAAACAATGCATTAGGCAAGGCACAGGTGCCCTGGGGAGGACGGCAACATCTCTGGCCTCCAGCACGGTGAGGACTTGGCTCCCCAGGGCTCATCTCCACCCAGGCACCTCACCGCTTCATTACACTTGCTGTGGGCCTTAATATTTTACCATACATGTCCCATATTTTAAAATATTCATTGGACATGGGCTTAGGCTGTTGTCACAACATCTTGAATCAGATCAGAGAGGTGATGTTAACAAGTGTGACAAGTCAGAGGCTGGCCTGTTCAGCCAGTTTTTTGATTTTTGTGAAAAAAATCAAAATGTTTTTGTCCTTCTTTTCAAAGTGTGAAAGGGTTAAAAAAAGCTGCCTGAGACTCTCCTTTTGCTGAGACAAGAGAACTAAGGGTGTATTGATTTCAGTCTTTTTTTTTTTTTTTTTTTTTTTTTTTTTTTTAAGTGCTATGAGCTCTGTTTTTCGCTTGCCCTGCAAAAGTGATTATTCAACATAAATACAGACAGTTTACAGTGTTTACAAGTTAGCTGATATAGCAAGTCTCCTTGTCATGTGCTCCTGGAATATAGGGTAGGTCAATGTTGCCAACCTTGAACATTCAGGAACCATGAGGCAGTGCTTCTAGAAATCACAAGACTGGTTCCAAAATCATTAGTGTTTTTTTTTTTTTTTTTTTTTTTTTTGTTGTTGTTGTTGTTGTTGTTGTTGTTGTTGTTGTTTTTTCTTTTTTTCTTTTTTTCTTTTAATGAAGAAAGGAAAATATCTGGAAGTTTACCTTATTTTTTTTTAAAGCCTGGAGGGGATAAAAGGTTGCAATTTTCAAGTTTTTCTTCTCAATGCAAAAGGGGGAGATATTCACTATGTCTTCCATGCTTATGTTAGTTGAGTCTTCATGGCTCTGGAGCTGGAGTTTTAAGATTAAAATGCCAAACATTGTGAGACAATAGTGCCAAGAGCTCATGGCATTGTATCAACTCAGCTGCATCTTGATTCTCTTTGGGAATCAAAAATAAAGGGGTAGGAAAGTTCAGCTTCCTTCTCAAGAATATTTTAGTGCGAACTAAAATAGTCTGTGCAGTCATCTGAAAATACAGAGGAATACAGAGCATTAGTATTTTTTATACCCCCTACTATGTCACCCTTAAAACTGAAGGTAGGAGCAAAATGAGGTGAGTCTCTATATCAGAAGGATGACAAGCCTGTGAGATAGGCACTCCAGAAACACAACTACCACCCTGGCAGTGCAGGAGAGGTGAGGAGAGGCTTGAAAGCCTCTCCTCATGCCAGCAAGCACACTGCCTCTCTACCTGTCTGTGCAAGGGAGGGATTTGGCAGTGCTTCATCTCTAGGGGTTTTAGTGGAAATAAAGGCTTGTCAAGGAGAGGCATAGGGTTATGCTGGATATATTCTTTGCTTCAGCTTCACAGAGGCGCTGTTAAAGGCATCTAGGAGTGTGACCTGTGGGTTATCTGGAAATGTCAGTCCTCAGGCAGATGGCTGCTCTGCGAAGAATTTCTTGCCTTGCTCTCTACCAAGGAGGAAACACTGTTTCCTTTTGGTGGTATCAGGGGAGCAAGAATGCTTTGGAAGAAACAGGAAAAAGACAGTGGAGACCATCCCACAGCAGCACCCAGCCCAGCTAGAAGGTACCTTTGTGTTATGACCTTGCTCACATCTCCCCAAGCTCCCTTCAGACCATTTCTGGTGTGTTTTCTATCTATGTGTAAGCCCAGATCGTTTTTATTAGAGATTAAGCCAGGCTAACAAGTTTTATATCTTGATCTTCACGCTCCCTCTGATTTTCTGCTGTGACTGCCTCTGAGGATCACTCTCCGGTGCTATCTCCCAGACCCTCTTGGATCAGGGCTCATGACCTGACTCTGCCATAGACCTCTTCAGCACTGCCCCTCAGGCACTGCCAGGTGAGACAGAACCTTCCTTTGTGAGCTGCAAGGCAAAGAAAGCAGAAAGTCAGCTCTCTTCACCACAGCAGAAGGGGTTGATGGAGAAGGCAGTGCCTGGGTGGACAAGAGAAATCACCTTCTGTTTCTCCCCCCGGCTGAAGCCAGGCTGAGTGGGCTGACGATCATCTCACAGAGGCAATCTTCCTCTGTCCCTGCTGTAATAGTTCGTAGCTGAAAAGAACATCAGGTTCCCAGGATTGACAGTCCAGGAGCTTTAGTCAGTGCTAAATTCACTTTAATAATAATCCCTCAATGAATCAGGTGGGAAATATTGCACAAGCTTAAAACACCCGTAAGATTCTCTTAAATGGAAGCCCAGGAAAGTGAGCACTGCCAATTTATTCCTAGGGTGGACTGGGAAAGAGATTGTAATTTTATAATGTTACAAAGCTGTGTCTTCGTAGTGGAGGGAAACATTAAAACGTTCATAAGCAAAGTCCTGTTCATTTTCTTTTTCACCACTTTAATACCACAATCTCTTTTACCAATTGAAGCAAGAACTAGAGGCCAGCATCCCATCTGCCTCTGCTGAATGTTAAGCTGATGTATGCAAAATGGGAGCTAGCTGGAAGCCCAGTAGACTTGCATGGGATATGGAGACACAGCAAAGGCACATATGCTGCAGCTCCAACTATGTCATTTTACTGCTATATGTAAAACACCATCTGTGGTGCAGAGACCTCTGCTATGAGGGAGATGCACATTCAACCCAGAAAATTGTCAACTGAAGTGCTATAAAGTTCACTATAAGTGTCTTCATCACTCATTGCTTGAGAAAAGCACCTAATATCATGGAACGCTGTAGCAAGAACTAATGTTGATGTCGGAAGCCAAAAACAACAGTGGTGTAAATGGCTGCAGCTTGACTGCCTTTATGAGTACAAGTGGATCCAAGCTCCATGGATCTCATGGATGGAAAGGGGTGTAACTCCACTGAATTTTGTGGTGCCTCGATGCAACACCATTCAGAAATGCAATGAGGGGGCCGGCATGTGTTTTCCTCGTGATTTTATTTGGCCTGTAACCATTGCTTAAAGATAAATTTTATGCAGAACAGAAGGGCAGGGGTGCCAGACTCACATCCTCCCCTAGCAGGCCTGTGTAATACTGCAAGGTCATTTGGAGTTAGTCTCTTAAGCTTCATGTTCACATCTTTCTCCAGGCAACAGAAGCTAGGACCAAGCTGTCTGCCACACAGAGGGGCCAGCAACTTCAAAGATGTTAATACCCCATTGCTGTGAAAGTCTGGCTTGAAAGGAGGAAGGTAAATAGCTGTACTTTCTTGAGATGTGTGGTATTACTTATTGCCACAAAGTGCCCTGGTCTGGTGTCAGCCAGCTTAGGAGGTGCTTAGGAGCAAAATGGATGCCATGAACTTTGCTTCAGCTCCTCAAGTCAGACCTGCTGTGCAAAAACGAAATCAGCAACGAGCTTGTGGAGCAAAGAGCTCATTAGGATTACTTCCTGATGGAGCAAGAAGGAAGAAAGAAAAATAAAAATCCATTCCCTTTAGGTCCCTGTAGAAATGGCTGCAAAACACTAGCTTTTACCCTTGGCTAAGGCTGCAAAGGCCTCGTGTGTGCAGTGCTGGCCTGTCCCTGCTATGCGGCTCTCCCTGTCCCCGTGCCTGGTAGCAGGGAGCTGGCAGTGAGGGGCTCTGCCATGGCCAGCGGGAGGGCTCGTGCCAACTAAGTGGCTCATTAGCAGTTGCAGCAGTGTGGAGCTTGCTGTTTAGTTGCTTTGCTCTTCCTGTAGATTGGGCTTGCCGTTGAGCTCGGCGCTCGTAAAAGCAGTGGGGAGTTTAGAGACGTTTGCCTCTCACCAGCAGGCAGTGGCTCATTCATCACAGACACAGAGGGCTCTGGGGTGGTGGTGCAGCCACAGCTAGGGAAGAATGGCTGGGGAAAGCTGTCAGGCAGCTCACAACCGTGTCAGGAGTGCAATGGTAAAGCAGAGAAGAAAGCAAGGGGAAGATACTCTTGTTCCTCCCCATAGTGGCACCTCTGTTTATGGAGTTTCATTGCTCCAATTGTTAGAAATGAGGAAGAGGCAGAGATACCAGGTCAGGGCTTAGAGGGAATAAAAACACTGAGTTTTGACTTGTTTGTAGGGGGACATTTGGAATGTGTTCTGTATAGTATGAAGCCTCATGATTTATTGCCGGAAAGATCTAGAAAGACCACCCTTATATGGGCTTGGACTCAAGCTTTAATCTTTAAGCCACCCAAGGCCAGGCTGGATGGGGCTGGGGGCAGCTTGGGCTGGTGGGAGGGATCCCTGGATATGGCAGGGGGCTGGGACAGGATGATCTTTATGGTCCCTTCCAGCCCAAACCATTCTGTGATTCTATGAATCACAGAAAGAGTAGATGTGCATTAGATCTTAGTTCAAACATCACAGAAGTACTAATGGTGGAGGAAGCCCAAAGAACAAATCTAGAAGAGCTCAGAGGGAGGGAAGAGTCCCATAAATGCTGGATGAGGGACATGGGATAGGGACACGGGAAGGACAGTGCTGACAGGACTCCTCGTGGTGGCAGGGCCTGCTCACAGCTGAGTTAAGGTGCTGGTGCTCATTGCGTGGTAATTGCTCACTGCTCCTCCTGCCTTGGTTCTGAACTCATTCCTGCAGTGCATCTCTGTACCTGGTGCTCCTTCCCACCAAGGGCTGAAGCCTATACTCAAATTAAGTAAGAGGAGTAGATTCACCGGGATAAATGGAGGTGCTGCAGATTAAAGATAAGCTTTGCTGAAGAAGTACAAAACTCCTTTGCCTCTCTTCTCGAATGCACAAATTTTGACCTTTGCTGGAAAAACTGCTGCCACTTCATCATTATCAAAATATACAGACAAATGACCCTGAGTCTGCAGCCTTTTCCATTTTCTCCGCTGTGGGTTTCCTATCTTCTCTCTCCTCATTTGTATTGCAGTCTCCAGAGGACAGGGATTGTACTCTTTCTCGTCTCTCAGTAGCACGGAGTGAACCATCAGAGCCAAGCCTATAATCAAATTGTAATAATCTTCCCTAACTGTAACCAGACTCCATTTGTTCCTGCAGAAGCCACAGCTCTGTGAAGCCTGGGGGCCAGTGGGTTGAAAAATACTCCACTGTGCTAGCTTGCAAAGCCCAGGGAATAAACCCCAGCACTCACAAACTCACACTTTCATTTAGTACTGACTATTAAGCTAGCAACTAGCGACGCTGTTCCTGATCAGAGTACACAAAGTGTTCACAGTTCCTCCCCCCCAAAACTTTACAATGAATATAAGATGCAAAAGGAAGAGTTGTTTCTCCATTTGAAGTTCTGAATACTGCAGAGGCAGCTGGCTGCAGAATCAAGGGTTAAACTTTTGTTTGTTTGTTTTTCTTCAAGCTCCAGCACTGACTTTTCTACAACGCTCTTCTCTTTCCCAAGCATGTGATGTTAGGACAGTTACGAGAAAAAATGTGCCATTCTTATTCTTTTCCATTGCATTTTTGTGCCGTCTGCCATCGCGGTCATCAGGGAAGAAAGGCCATTTTGTGCAGTGAATATACCCAGAAGGTAACATACTCTGAAATCAAAATGTTTTGGTCCTTCTGCACTGGAATACAGAATAACTCAAACTTCTTTGCTTGTTTCTTGCTATTGGAGCCAAGTGCTCCCATTTGAACTGGAAATGTGGCATGGTTACTAATGTGGAAATACTCCTGCCATCTGCTCCACCTTGGTTCAATGTAAACCACAGTAGGGTTAACTCAGGCCATAAAACATGCAGCTACTGGTACATTCATCTCCTGATGGGCAATCTGGCACAGCCTGAACCTATTCCTTCATCACCAGCTCATTTTACATGATCAGGCAGTTTTTGGGGGTACATTTTGCAAACCTTTTATAGCTTGCATCATCATTGTCACAAGCTTTGACCTGAAGCTACAGTTTAGAATGGATTAATGGAGTAAATGTTAGTGTTTAGTCCTCTACCCAATGCCAGGGGAATGCACAGCAGCCTGACTCCTGCTGGGTGTGGGGTAAGGACCAGTTAAGTTTTGCCACCTTTAATTTTGATCCTTCAACCAGGCACTTTTTGCAAGGTTTGAGGGCAGTGCTTTGGTGACAGTCACAGTAATATCCAACACTTTATGAATGTTTCAGTTTAAGTGATGGCAATTACCACTTGTGCATACATTCTGTGAGGGGGACGTGCCAGCAGTTTTTTGCTTGCCTTCTTCCTGTTGGCAGCTCACTGGCCACCCCTGTAACTAAATGCTATGCATGGAAATGCAGCAGATTAAAGGCACCTTTAATGTTTCTATAGCATGCACCCAGAAATGTCATTAAAGATAGATAGGTAGAGTCCCATGGCACCATCTCTAATTCATGTGTTTGTGACTTTAATCCTTAGCTTGATGGTGTTTTAATTGACAGAATGTAAATTCCTTTTTGTGGTAATCCTTCTGGCGCAGGGAGATGTGGACAGATGCTCTCAGCTCGCAGGCAGTGAGTGGAAATAGGCAGGAGGGACTGGTGCTGCGGCAGTATTTGCACAAATATTTCCTGATTTTCTTATGGTGTGCTTCACCTCCCAGTGACCCACTGAAGTTCGCTGAGATTGTGTCTGTCCTCTCAGTCTCTCTCTTCAGAATTGCTGAAATAGAGCTGTAGCTTTTTTTTTTTTTTTTTCCTTTTTGTATTAGTATTTTCTTGGGCCTTTTGAGCTGCTCCCAGTGAGGCTCTTGAGTCTGGTAAACACAGGAAAAAAAGAAGAAAAAAAAAAAAAAGGAAGCCATACCTGACTTCACTGAAGAATGAACCCTCCTTTCCAGCAGCTTTCAGCTGAGGAAAATGATTTCCTGCATTTCTTTTCCATCGGGAGTGGGCATACCTGCCACTCTTGCTTTATACCACCGGAGGATGAACAGGTAAAGGGAGAGAAATGCAGAGTCTAGCAGCAGTGAAGGGCAGGCAGCAGCAGCCAGACCCCTCCAGTCCTCCCTCCAGCATACAGATGTATCCTCTGGTAATTTAGATTCAGATTAACTTAGTGACCCACCAGTGCTTTCAATGTTTGCAAAACCAGTGGAGATCTTCCAAGCGAAGGCATTCTTGTGAGATGTGTGGAGCTTAGCATAATTTAAATCAGCCCTTGCTGTGCTCCTGGACCAGCTGAACCAGCTAAAATGGAATATACTTTTATAAAAGTATTTAAAAAAAAAAAATAAAAAATAGGCAAGCTTTTCAAGGCTGCAGAAAGAGTGGAGTTTCAATTTTTATTTTTTTTTTAATTTTATTTTAATTTGTGACAGTTTAGTCTAGCAGCTTGTGTAAGCACATTTCCTTCTAAAAACAGCTTTTCCTTTCAGAACTGACCCATAATAACTGAAATCCTAGCTGTTTTAGTTATTTGTCATACCAGAAAGTCCCCCACTGAGTACAATCAGAGTTTGGTGCAGAGAGCAATGAATAGCATCCGGGAAATAGAAGTTAATGGCTTTTTATTTAAATATCTCAACATTCACCAGTTTGGGGATATGAATAACATTTTCAGGACTTTCAGGCAGTTAAACTGTGACTTTTCCATCTCACCCATTCTGCCCCATCTTCTTTTTCTCCTGGTCAGAGGCTGTCCTTGCTGCCTGCACTAGGAAAGCCAGAGCAAAGCCAGGTGAACTCCAAAACCAGTGGTTTCTTCCTAGCTTTCTGTTCTTGCCACACATGATTAGATTGCTCTAAATTCCCTTGAACTGTTTTCCCAGGTAGCAGAGGCTGCTCGCCAAGGATCTACTGTGGTGCTCTGATCTCCCGCAGCTCGCTTGCTCAGTGATAGAGAAGGACAACTACAACTTATGTGTCCTTTCTCTGCATTTCCAGTTGATTTACTTGCCCTAGATTTAAAACTTTGACTACTTCCCAAGTTGCTGCTGAAAAACAAGTTCCATATGTATTACCCTTCATCTGCATGAGACACAGAGTGAAAAAAATACATTTTTTTCTGTCTTAAGCTGTATCATCTGAATTAACTCGCAGCATGCCTGACTGCAAATGTGGGGTTTGCGCAGGTCTTCTCCCTCTCTCTGTCTTTGGAAACATCATTTTAACTTTTTGAGGTGCTGCTGGGTACCAGTGGAGGCAGGACAACTGTGCCATCACACCTTTTTTCAAGGATCTGTGGGATCCAATCAACTGAAAATCCTCTTTCAGTGTGCTGTGAAAGCCAGACCTGAACTTCCAAGCATGAAACTAAGGAGTGAAAGTCCAACAAGCTCCACTGTGGATATTTTTTTTCCCCCTCTAATACAACCAGTCGGGGATCAGAGTATTTGTCCATTATTTTTCTAGCTGCCTTCAGCCAAGCTATGCATTTCTTTTCATTTTTAAATATTTCATTATTGTTAGTTGCTGGGCTGATGTATCATGCTGGGGTGTGCACCCAGTCCTCAGGTGTGCCTCTCTCATCTCCTCGGTGTAACATTTTCTCAAGGCAGCTGGCAGGTGATGGTTGTACTTTGTAAGACCTCTTGCAGCAGCAGCTCGGTGTCTAACAGATGGGTCAGTGTTGGTGGAGGAAAAAAATGGGACATTGAGGGATGTGGTGGGAGTAAGGCATGGGCTGATGGAGGGCAGTGTGGTTGGTGGTGTTCTCTACCTGATACAAGACAGACAGATGTGTCTGTCCCTGCCTTCTGCTTGTGCAAAGAGAACAAGGACTATCATGCAGCACACTGTTCTCTCTGCATCATTATTGTCTGCTGCCCCGCTTACAGATTGTCAGTCTTAGCACAAACACAAACATTTTTGATGGAAAGGCATCGTTTCTACTTAGATACACTCAGCAAGTCTCAGGGAGCCTGATGTTTACCAGGCTTATGAGGTTCAAAACTGCCCATAATCAGACCAATGAACCGTCAATTTTATGGTATAAAATCTTCTTAAATATAACTCAGTTCTCATCTCTGTCTGGTCTAGGGAAATTTTCTTAAAGAACCATTTGAATGACCCCCTGCTTTTCTCCCAGTTGTCAAGCAGCAGGAATCTGAGCAGATAAGTGAGATTAATAGCACTGTTAGAGATGGATCGGGTGGAGTACAAGTTGGAGAGGTGGCAATTTCACTTCCCTCAACCTCAAGCCAGACTTGCCATGACTTCTGCAATTCTAGCTTTCTATGCAGGGCTATTCAGGAACATTACTTTTGACATGTAACAGCCTTGGGTGGTTTGTTTGTTTGTTTTAGTTTGGTATCCTCATGCTGCCTTTCCTGTGTACCTTTCTGTCAGCACTCCCCAAACCCATCTGCTGTTCTGATATTACATCCTCTTCTTCTCACTAAGCAGTGTTCGAAATGTTTCCCCCTGCACTAGGAGACTTCTGCTGCTCACCTGATGGGAGTTCAAGTAACATTTCTTGGGTATGGCCATGCAAGCTGCAAAATCCAAGCTAGACTTGTTTGTATTTGGAAGTCCACCAGCTCAGCAGTACACAGAGTCCTGATTAGAGCTCTACGGGAAAGCTTCGGGTTTGTATCTCGAATTCCCTGTTTAAGAAAGCAATATATTTCACACTAAGGTCAAACAGAAATGTTTTATTCAAGCCTAGACCTTCTGTTTTGCTCACAGTAATTCAAAGATGCATTATACAGGTTCATTACACAGCTTTTGGAAGTTTTTCCTCCTGGCACTACACTTTTTGACCAATTTACTGTTTCTGAAAAGATTTGTCAATTTCTGTCCGCTTTTGTCAACTGTGTTTGCATTCAGCAAAGCCCCAGACACACAGACACATACTATGAGCAAGTCTGATGGACAGGACTTTGAGGGCAGTAGTTCAATATCTCAGTTAACCCCACATACACTGTTCAGTTTCCAGTTTACTGTTCCCATTATTAACAGCGGAGGGAAACTCGGGAAAGAAATGTCATGCAAGTTGCACTGTGTCCTGGCTGCAATGAAAAGTTCCCTGTCTAATGCCCTGAAAGGTAACCGTAATATATGAAGAGTGATTTAGTTTCTCTATGTTTATTGGACCAAGTACTGCTGAATATAAACCCTCACTGATCATGGACTTTACAGCATTGTATCATTTCCGAAGACTTCAGTGGCTTTTGCATTTTCATTTCATAATGATAAATTACCTGAAATCATTCCTCTCAGAACAGATTCCTCCAGCTTTGGCTCCTGCTAGGATGTTTCATTTTGTGTTGAAAATTGCAATAGAAAATTTCCTTGAGCTGTTGATATGTCAGAATAGAGTTTATTATCACTCGCAGTCCTGGCCTATTGGAGCTGTGTGAAAGGTTTTGTAAATAATATGGCATGGGTAGGAACTCATTTGATGCTGTGATAGGTGGTGAATATTCCTAGCCAGGCAGGCAGGGTGAAATGAAGTGGCAGGAAGTGTGACCTTTTCTACTAAGAGGCTTTCTCACTCTGTAATGTGTATTGGTAATTAATTAGAAATGTTAGTGCAGGAAACAGGATTTCAGTGGCTGATAATGGCACAACATGTTGTCTTGTATGTATTATTACAAATGTTTTTTTGTTCATATACCTCCGTAATGAGCTAGAAGATGGCTTCTGCACACTGTCTCTTAAATTCTGGTCCTGCAGCAAGCATGTTTTTAAGAGTGTATGAAAATTGCTGCTTAACAAAGTTGAGGTGTCTGTCTACAGCTATCCCACTCCACCACCAAAGGTGGTATCACTTCAGGGTGAATTGGAGAGCTGACCCTTCAACATGCCAGTTTTCCCAAATGCATGTTAAAAATGTATCTTAAATATCAAAAAAAAAAAAAAAAAGAAAAAGAAAAAAAAAAAAAAAGGTTGCTCCAAACCCCACTCCTGTGGAAAGCTGAGTCCTGTAAGGGCTGCTCTGTGCTTTACTGGATTGAAAATGAGAGAAGCTGCTGATAGCACCAACTTTGTAGTTAACAAATTTGTGTAAATGTTGAAAACCAAGTCTGTATTATCTTAAAACTCATGCTTAGCTCTCACTTAAACCAGGCTAAATCCATTCATCTATTAGCTTTCAGGTGTAGGTTGCAGAAGGAAATTAATTTAAAAATGTATCCATGGTTTGCCCAAGTGTCATTATCTTGGTGTGTAATCATAGTTCTTCATTTACATGTGAGGAAATTGACACATGGAGAGGTAAATTTTCTCATTATCACATGAATATGTAAGTTAGGCAGCTAACTATTGATTGCCAGTTTTAACCTCGATGGCTTGTGTGTCAAGTTCCTCTTCTGTGTAAATGTGTGGAGGATCGGGGATTAGCCAGATTCCCAGCTGGGCTACAAGGCTCCTGATTTCCTCAGATCCATGCTGTTGAACCTGTGGGAAAGATGCTTTCAGCTAGCAGTTGTTTCTAAGCTGTTTATTGCAGCTCTCACTGTTTGTGGTGCATATCGCTCAGGCCATTCCTCTTGGGCAGTTAGTTGTTCCAATTATTTTTAAAGAAATTTTGTGCACAGCTCAGTTCTGTATCCTTGCCTCTGCTCAGGGGTCTCCTGACACTTCCTACTGGTTTCAGCATTAGTTTATATGCAGACAGAGTAAAAATTTATCCCTCCTTCCCTGCTTTTTGGCTGAATTTTTGTCAGTGTATTTGTCATAGCCCAAGTGGTGTTTCCAACTGGATGCTGCTAATCGTTTACTATTCAGCACAGCTAAGAATGAGATTTTATTTTTGGGTTCTGTCACTCCATGTCTTTCCATTTTGAGATAAATCCGTCTCCGATGTCGCCTGTTTCAGAGCTACAAAAGCTGGGTTTCATTTCCAGCTCCAGATTGTTATTTCAATCATGTATTAACTTAGTTGTTAAGATCTTTTTGCTTTTATTTATCAGACACTTCCAGAAATTGTTTTTATTTCACTGAGCCCCAGCAGAAACTCTGCCCCACACTGGCTCCATCCCAGCCCTCACATTGCAGGAGGACAGCTGATTGTTGGCTGTTTTAATTTATTACATGCAAATAAGCTTTAGATCCAGCACTGTTAGGCATTTAGTTCAGAAGCATGTTCACACCCTTGTTTGTGATGGAAAGGGATGGCAGGGAGCATTGGTTCAGTCTGTAAGAATTTTCTTTAACTTTCATCTTTCTACCAGCCTAAAATCTCCCCAGTAGAAATTGTCTCTTCTGCCTCGGTTTCCATCAAAATGCTTGTTAGGAGTGCAAGCAAAGGGCTGGAGACTTTGAATATAAACAAATCACAGAATGGATTGGGTTGGGAAGGGACACCTCCCACCAGACCAGGCTGCCCCCAGCCCCATCCAGCCTGGCCCTGGGCACTGCCAGGGATGGGGCACCCACAGCTCCTCTGGGCAGCCTGGGCCAGGGCCTCACCACCCTCGAGTAAAGAATTCCTTCCTTACATCTAATCTAAACCTACCCTTTTTTATTTTAAGGCCATTAGTCCTTATGCTATCACTACATTCCCTAACAGAATCCCCTCCCAGCTTTCCTGTAGGCCCCCTTTAGGTATTGGAGGGCTATTTTCAGCTATTTTCAGATCTGATTTTTTTATTTATTTTTTATTTTTTATTTATTTATTTTTTAATCTTCAGGCCTTATTTCTGGAAATTTTTATGGTTTAATTAAGTTGCACCATGCATTTTTTCACACTGATCTTTTTCCTTGTGATGCTGCAGGTGAGACTTAGACAAAGTAGTGAATAAAACAAATAAAACAAGAGGGGTGTGTTGGACCACACTGGCCAAAGGAATGGAGGACTGTGAGAAAAGTTTGATTTGTTGAATGTTTCAGGTGAAGGCTGCTGAAGAGGTCCTAGAGGTGGAGCCAGAAAGAAGAAAAATGAGATCACACGGAGCCAGGCAACAGTGAATGGTTCACTGAAAGCTTTGTAAATATTTGCAAGTTTGGCCTTAGCTTCAGATTTATAGATGAGCCCAGACCACTCGAGCTGCACCCGGCTGTGCTGCGGGCAGCCACATACAGCTCTGCGTGGCACGGCGAGGCTTGCTTACCTCCTTGTAATAGCTTTTCTAACATGACTGAAAAGCCTTTCTCCTTGTTGCCATTCTCTCTTTATATTTTATTTTTATTGTATTTTGTGCAGGGGGGACTATCCTTATCTTGTACCATTCTAACGTTGTCATGGGAAACTGGTTTCAAAAAGGCAATTTCTCTCTCTCTTTTCCCCCCTTTCCTGCAGACACGAGCGTGTTTGCGCAGTCAGTGCCCCCCTCCCTGCTCCTGCAGCTCTGCCAGGAGAACAAATCAGTCAGAGGCAGTCGGAGCCACCTGTACCTGCCCAGAGCCATAAGGGAATCAAAAGGAACCATCTGAAGCATGTAGAAAGTTAGTTGTTTGTTTGACTGCCTCTGTGTGCTGCTGAGAAATGGTATACCTTAATTCAGTCATCTCAAATATAGTTGGGACTGCAGAACATTTATGGTCCCCAATGTTTCTCAAAGGTCAGATATCTAAAAGAAAACAATTTGTATGTTACGTTTTTCCTTCAGAAGGCAACTTAGTTCAGCCTTGTGAGTTACACTTTGGGAACTGTTGGCACAGAGAACGGATGGATCTGGGTGTCATCAGATCTGTGTTTTCTTTCTAGATTCCCCACTGATGATCTGGGACAAGTCACCCCATCGTTCTGTTCCTCAGTTTCCCACCTGTAGAATGGGGAGAACCTCTATTCATTATAAATCCTCTGACAGGCACAGCTAGGAGACACCTGTTAAAAATGAACCGGTGTTGTGATCATAATTGCTACCATTCAGACACTGGGTTTCCTCTGTGCATTCACTGTCACGTGTATCCTTGGTGGCTGTGTTGTCTCTGGTTTCAAATTCCAAATTCTGAGCCTTTTGCTCTGCAGCCTGGTAGAGATTTCCCTCCAGACAGTCATACCATGGGCTCATTAACTCATTTAAAATTTAGCTCAAGCTCTTTTATATTGTTTCCCCACCCTGTCTAATGTCCTTTCATTCTTGCTATATGTGCTTGTCCATGTGCTTTGTGAGTGGCTTGTTTTCCTGCCTGGCACTGTATTTTGACTCTCGTGAAAGCCACTGTATTAAATCTCTAACAAAGTGTGTGTAAGCTATTCATGTCACACTCAGCACTAGGGAGCAGGGTCTGCTATGCTAATGGTCAGTACAAGCTTCCCACAAACTATGTATACTCACAGTGCATGGTATGTTACCATCAGCTTATGGAGACATTTGAGAGCAATAGGGAGGATATGGAAAGGAAGATGTTTTCTATCAGGTTCTTACAACTTATTTATTTCAATAAGAGCCAATATCCTAAGGAGACAAAGCAATGGTTTTCCATCTCCAATTCCATACTGGCCCTGCTGGCTTAAATTCAGCGAGTCACCAAGTCCACCGGATTTAGGAGGTAATAGCAGAAAATGTCTTGGTCTCACTAGCTAGGAAAGCAACCAGTGTCGTGTGGACTTCTGTGGGGAGTTTCAATGCCTACTGGGGCAAACTGCCTGTAATTTCATTGCTGTGGTCACCAGAGCTGTGTGGTGTGGAGCAAGGTCAGAGGAGCCCACTGGTGTTATCAGCCCCCTCTGGCAGCCAGGTAGCCCTGCTCTGCTGACGTGCTTGCAATAGTGATCCAGGTACTGCACAAATCCTCTTTTAGCTACTTCTCAACAAATATTGCCAAAGGCATTCTAAGCAAGTTTCTAATGCATAGTCATTACCATCCACAGTGGCTCCCAAGCCCTCTCATCCAGTCGGGATGAGCCCCAGCACGGGACCAGGGAATTACTCAAATCGTCTCATGTTGAGAGCGATGCACGCCCACAACAAATCCTTCAGCAATGGCCCATGATTAGACACATAAGTGATTGTCCACTGACGAGTTCCAAATAATGGACACATTTGAGAAAATGACAATCTGCTGGCAGATATTTTGCAAACAGAAAAAGAGATAAAATTCGTCAGCTAAATGATTCATTATGGCTTCCTCTGACTTTTTCATAGCAAAACCAAACCGTGCATAGCTTCACCAGGCAGTTTCTGAGCTTTGCAATTTCTTTCTGTGATTGTCATGCATATAATATCTTATTACATTTGATATTAATGGCAGTGTGGTGCTCAGGTATTGAAAATCCATATGGCCTGTATAATATTTACAGTATGACAAAGTAATAAGTCACAGCGACAGCCTGCTGTCGTGCGCTTCTAGCATTTCGCTCCAAGCAAATGCGGAGATGTACCGCGATGTTCGTTGTGATGTGGATGAGTCTGGCTTTTAATTAGTTGGATTTGTGGCTTATAGTGGGGGAGCAGTGAAGGCTGGGGGTTGCTTTGCATATGTTATCATGGCATGAAGACTGATAGCAGAAGAACAGTTCAAGTGCAGCTTGAAGGCTGTGGTGGTGATTTTTTTTTTTTTTTTTTTTTTTTTTTTTTCTTCTGGCCTCATTGTATGCTGGTGAAGCAGATGGAGAACACTATAAGAACACCCCAGGCTTTCTGGTGGGCTGCCCTCTTTGCTGGAGTTGTGCACATGGGGAAGGGAAGAGGCGCTGCCTCCCGTGCTGCATGGATGTGGGAACATCAGTGAGCAGACAAAATGGTTTTGGGAAAGGGGCATAGGACTGTGATCCTGGAAGTGCTCAGAATCTGTGGAGATCCACCAAGCAGAGAAGGGAGAGTAGCTGGCAGGGTACAGGTGGTTGTAGTGGCATCTTTATAATACTCCTGCCAAGCCAGGGACAGGGTGTGAAGTTGATGCTGTCAAGAATGGGGATAAGGTGAATCTGCTAATTCAAATTTGATTGAAGACCTGGATCTGAGAAAGGAAAATAATAATAATAAAAGAAAAATAATAATTTTATTTATTTATTTATTTATTAAATATATTTAGACACAGCTTGGTCTGGCTGTGTGCAGCCTGGGAGGGGAGGGAGAAGAGGGAGGTTGGAGATAACTGACAGGGACTGGACCTGAGCAGTGGGAAGGAAATTGCTGTTGCGAACAGGAGGCAGAGATTGGAAGCTACAGAGACAGTCTCAGGGTAAGGTCAGGAGTGCAGAGCTACAAGACGAGCATGGCTAAAGCATCGGCTCCTGGGGAGACAGAATGAGCAGTGTGGCTAAGCATTTGTGACCCCCGCACGTGTTAGGTGAGGTTCCTGCTGCTGCTTTTTTTTAAAAAGCCATGGGAAGCTGTCCCCATAATTCTGTGTCTGGTGACTGGTTTATCTGTTCCTCTCTGCAATTTGTACCTTGGCAATCCAGTCCTGCCCTATGGAGTTGGTGAAGATGCTGGGCCCTGCTTTGCTGGCCAGGAGCTGTGGTGATGCCTCATTTCCCCACTCTTTTCCCTGTTTTTCAGATTTGGTTTCTGTGCCATGGGGGATAGAAACCGGCCAGCATCTGTCACTGAGGCTCTGCTTTCATTTATAGCCAGAAGATTTCTTATAACAATGGAACTTATCAAGCTGAAAAACTTTGCAGAGACTCTATTTCTTGGGGGTTGGAGTGGAAATGGGATCTCCTCCTCCAGGACGTGATGGCCTTTTCCAGGGGACAGTTTAATCTTTTAGAGACAGATGAATATGAGACTCAATAATCCGGTAATACAAGCAGAAGATGAGGGGAAATGGAGAGAATTTCAATAAAGCAGATGAAAGTAAAGAACCTGGAGCTGCTGTAGCTTCCTTCACAGTCCCTGGACAATGAACCTGGGGTGGAGCTCTCCCAGGGCAGATGGCATAATGTTGGCTGAAGGGCAAAAGCTGCTTTATAATTGACCAGCTAGTCCATTCCCTCCTCCAAATGCATGTTTATGTGTCGTTACAATTCAATAGCCTCCCCCCAGTCCAATTCTTTCATTTTTCTTACTTTTCAATAACTCTGTCCCCTATTTGCTCTCAGGCACTGTAGTCTTGCTTTTCTCTCCTGCATCTTTCCACCTCATTCTGCACTCTTCTACAGTCTATTCCTTTTCTTGGCAAAGATTGCCTGGGACCTGAGCTATGCGTAAGGTTTCTGCTGTCCATCAGTGAAAGAGAGGAATTCATCTGGGCTCTGTAAGGCAAAAGATCTGGATGGGATGAAGCATATCACCAATTTCTGCTTTCAGCATACTGTCTCAGTAACAAACAGGGTACCAGGCCCTGTAATCTGACTGAAAGTGTGTGCTCACAAGAGGAGACTCATTGCTCAGTTTGCTATGCTGTTACTCTGTCAAGCACTGGAGGAGGGGATAAGTCCCAACAAAAGCCCCCAGGCCCCCACATTTATGAGTTATGGAAGTGGCACTTTGCTGTGTCCTCCCCAAAATCCCTGTGCAGAAGAGCCACTGTCTGTAACCCCTGCAGCAAAGTTGGGCCCTTAGGGTTGTTTTTATTCTAGTAGAGATGTCACGTCTGACAGTTGCTATCACCCTGTGATTAGGCCAGCAATCAGTCCCAGCTTCTTTTGATAGAATATGAGCCCTGACTGATTAACAAAGTGGCCTTTGGCCTCAGGTTAATAACAGATTTCACAGCACTGCTATGGAGTAATTATTATTTAAAAAGGTCTTAGTGGAAGTTTTGATATTCTCCTACCAGCTTCTGTCCATTTGAATGCAGAATCAGTAAGTAACAATTATGGGCTTGTGGGCTTGAACACCAGCTCAACTGGAGATCTCATGGTCCTGATACATCAGTATTCTTGATGCATCTGTCACATTGCTGTATTAGATGGACTACTGTGTCAGGTTTGCTTCTTTTTATGACACCTCAGTGTATTAATCAACCAAAGTATGGAGTTGTCTCAGTCCATCAGTTATCCGAGTTATCAAGTTATCTTGTGTATCACTTTTCTCCATCTGTCAGTTGCCTCACTGTGTCAGTTAGTGAAGTCCCCTGGTAAGTCTGTCTTCCAGGTGTGTCTCATTCCCTTACTTCTGATTGTCATGGAGATATCAATCTCTAAAACACGATGTTGTCTTTTTTTTTTTTTTTTTTTTTTTTTTTTTTTTTTTTTTTTTTTTAATACGATCTTGTCAGTTTTCTGAGGTCTTTTTTTTTGGTGACAAAAGTGGCACAGATGTTTTCTGAGAATGGCGATACTCTATAATTACAGAGACCAGCTGCAGACCACAGACTGGACCAGAGTCCCAGGACTGCACATCTGAGCTGTTTATGCCTCACTGAAATACCTTGGTGCTTCACTACAGTAATCTCACATTACTCCGGCTTGGTATAGAAGTGCTGTTACCACCATGACTCAGAGTGTGGCCTGTGAATAGTCACTCTAATGTTCAGCTTAGTGAAGGAATAGATGTGATATTCTGCTGAAAATCATATAGCTTCAGTGACTTAGATATCCAACTGACATATTCAGTGATGTATTGAATTAGGAGCTTAAGCTTAACTGAAAGTTAGTGGACTTAGTTTCCTACATCTTCTGTATTGCAGCACGTCTCAGAGCAATGCCCAAGTGTGGCACTTAAGGAGCTTACTGGGAGGCTGACAGAAAGCTTGTGGTGAAACATGGAAGTGAGCTGAGGTCTCTGAGTTCCCAGGCCAGCTTTCTTTGTTGCACCAGCCTTATTCCTCTGATAAAAAGAGGGAGGTAGAGCAACAATGCTTATTTTGCCAGTTGTGGCTATCTCAGAAGTCAGAGCCAAAGTGTAGAAAATGGTCCCTGTTAATGCCAGTAGAGAAGATATGGCAATTTCTTCTCCTACATGCTGAAAGGACCTCACTGAATGTGCTCCTTTACCTGCAGACCCCTTCAGCTGAGCAACTGTTTTTGCCCAATTAAAGGGTTTCCTGCTGCTGTGGTTGATCCACACAAATGGAAATAGAGGGGAGGCGTGGAGGAAGAAATCATTAAATCAGCAGAACAAAGGCATGAGGGCAAGTTAAAAGACCTGATCTGAATAAAGGAAACTCCTCAAAATATCAGCTGCTTTGTCCTGCCTGTCCTTCATCCATCCAATTCTCCTGAATGCTGTAGAGAGGCTTTGTCATTCTCAATGACATGGCGGGAGGAACCAGTCCTTCAGCACGCTGCCTAAAATAGCAGCAGACAAGAGATAAAGTGCTCAGAGGGTTCAGTTCAGTCTATGAATGCTCAGAATTTCAGGGCCAGATCTGGATTATTCAGTCCTCACAATAAGCTTCCTCATCACTGATCCTTGGTGCTTTGTAGACCAAGCTGTAAAGATGGCCTCATTCGTGGTTGCCACTCTTGTGGACAGCATCTATTTAAGGTAATACCATGGAGTATTGCAATTCAAAATTGGGCCCAAATTAGCATTATGTCTTTAGCAGCCTTATGTACCTCTGAAGAAATTGGGATCCATTCTTCCAAAAGCCCTCATTAACTAGACAGTCACTCCAGCATCCTTTTTGTCTTCTTTTCAGGTTCTTGCACAAGGTTTGTCACCATGCTATTTGAGCAGCTTCCCGTGTGACTTATGAGCATCAGACTAGTAAGGTTATTGCAGCTTTACATTTATATTGTCAGAATTTTCCCTACTACTGCCTTTTTTCCCCCATCCTATCCTCTCCTATTTATCTAGTAATTCACCTCTTGGATCTGAGCGGCATGACCTGTGAGAAGATCCCAGACTGACACTGCCAGTTCAAGAACTTTGATTGAGTTACTTTCCTGTAACTATGAATACAAAACCTCCAAAACTTGTGTACAGGGCATTGCAACATGCCCTTACTTACTGCATTGTCAGCAGCTTGCAGTACTCGTATAGGACTTTGCATCCGCACAAAACAGTTTCACCAAGAGACCTTTATAGTCCTTGTTAATATTTACAGTGGTCTCCTTCCATGTAAGAAAGCAACCTTAAGCAATGCAGTCGCATCACTCCCATAGATCCTCTCTTCTCCTTTGTCCAGTGTATGTTTTATGCATCTAAAACATGAGTCATGTGTGTGGATAGAATAAAAGAAGCCTGCTGAAGTCACTGTGTTTCAAATGGACAGATCAAACCATGGTAAACAACATCTTTGTGCCATGATCTTGCAAAAATCTGTTGTGCTTATGTTCTCCCTGCCATAGCTAGCTAGCTGGCTTGCATAGAAGACAGCAGTCTATTGCTTACAACAGTGAGACAGACTTACTTTTTGGTCCAGTGGAAGATACGGAGGTTCACATCCCACAGATGCTTCCTTTTGGAAGCCTTGGCTTCTGCTAGGGATTGTTTTTTTTGCCAGTTCCTGGCCAGAGCCCAGTAGGCATCTGGCCTGTAACTACCACTACTTTCTGAGCAACACCAGGGTTAAATGGGCCTTGCTGTGGAGGAGGCTGTGTGTGCATAAGCCTTTTCAAAGTCCCTCAGCATTTATCATCGTTTCTGTCTCCCAGCTAATGAGCAGCTAAAGTGATTTTCTATTGCTTGTAATTCACCAAAATTGTTCTAACTGTTCGAAGAGCCAAAATTGACAGTCTAATGCGGCCATTCGCCTGACTGTCACAATGGCTCATCGAAGGGTGAGCTGATTGCTGCCTCAGTGATCAGCCAAGGTGCTTCAGACAACATCATTTCTGTAATACATCAACAATCTGAAAGCTGAAAACAAAGGCCAGAGGAGAGCAATCATCAGTCATAATGCAACGCTTAAGGCTAAAATAGGTCAGGGCTGAATACTAAAGAGTACAAGGAAGAAAAAAATATTCTCCTATTCCTTGGAGTTCTTTCTCTCTGTCTCTGTGTCAGTCTTGAGGCAGTGTCCAGGTGGATCTGGACATTCCCCATTTTAGCAGACTCAATTATGGTGGAATTAGGGATGGAGTGGTTTGTGGTAGTCTCCGTTCATTACAGGCAGGTGCACTGGAGAAGACATCAGCATGAGACAAGCCCTGATCATGTCAGGGGTAGCGTTTGCAGCTCACTCACCCTCTCTTAGTCCAAGACAATATGGCAACTTCAGGAATTAACACTCTCATAAATGCAATAAACAAGGTCCAACAATGCCAGCCCCTGGTCTTCAGATCCTAAAGCAGAACATAAATCTATCTTAAGAAGCCTCTGATTTTGTGTTCACAGATATGTGTCTATGTATATGTATAGACCATAAAAAATTTCACCATTGGTCCCAGGATTTTGAATTTTTACAGTGCACTTTGTTCTGAGTTTCTAATATTATTTTTCTTCCAATGACAGGATTAGAAAGTTATCTGAAAACAAAACAGAACACAGTTGGAAAGGCACTGCACTGAGGATGCCATAGCACATGTATTGGTCTCTCTGATGTCCTGCTGTAAGTCCCTGTTGAAGTCTCATAGCTGAGAGTTTTGGAATGTCTCTGATATATCTGTATTTTATGGTACCTAATGATTTAGTAGACCTCATATTCCAGATATTCCTCAGTGGAGGCAGAGGGTCTCTTTCTTCTAATCAACCACCTATCTTCACAAAATTTGCAGGAGTCCAGTATGATTTCGAGCACTTTACCTTTCTGACTACATGGCTTGAAAATGGCCCACATGTTCTATCATTATTGTTGTGAGGGCATGAAGACCCCCACAGAGTGAACACATATCCCCCCTTTTCTTTAGGAAAAGAGGCCTAAGAAAACCCTTAACCAAGTTCTTACTTGGCTGTAGGAGCTGCGGCTTTCAGATAATTCCCTAAATGGTTGGACTCAAGAAAAAAGATCTCATCCATTGGGAAAACTGAGGCTACAGAGATGTCTAACCAAGGTTTTTAGCATTCCAGATCTAGCTCCTTTTCTTGTTCAGGACATGAGTAAGAATACAAATGTGTGTTTTGTCCAGGTGCCTCACTGCATACCCAAAGGACCAGGCCTTTTTTCTGCCTCTTTGCATACATAGGTGTCACTACTGGAAGTTAAAGCATCTGCCAGTGTGGCTTTCAGGATCAGTGGAACTCAAAAGCTTTCTCACATCATCAAGCACAGACCCCAGGGAAGTCATTTTAACATGGTGCTTATGCACTCAGCCTTCTATATCTGAGCTAGACAGCTTGAAACCTTGAAATACTATGGCAATTCTTCTATGTCCAGTCCAGTCTCTCATCATCATTAGACTGAACTACAGATGAAATTTGAAGGGATTTATCCAGCCACTTTCATCAAAGCCAGACACTAAAGAGAGCGCTGAATATTTACCCCATGCTGTGTTTATTTATTCACCAAAAAAAAATCTTTGGAGTACAAATTAGTTTTTGAACCTAATTTTCAGAGTGCACTTGGTTTGGTGCATAAAACCTGAGTCTGTGTGAGCTAGCCACAGGGCTGTCTTAGCAACTGCTGCCATGTCCTCAATAGAAGGGATAATTACACTAATTTAGTCTGATAGAATGATGGCTCTACCTTCAAACTTTGGAGCTGACTGAGTGACAAACCTAATGCTTTTTAAAATCAGAGGTCCCCGATTTAATTCTTACCATTGTGACCCAATAGCAGGCATCAGGCTGTGACTTACAATGGGTAAAAATAGTCAGGGACGTATGGGATAAGCTTTCCTGTTCCAAGAAAACGTGAATAATTTCTGCTACACTGGTGCTTGGGGTCTTGAGATACTGTGTTGTGGATTGTACTTATGTAATATAAAACATGTTCTGACTCATTTTTTTTCCTCAGACAAAATAAAGAAAGGTAGAAGAAATGAGGTAACATCTCCCTTCTTAGAGAATGAACTGAGGTATAAAGTTACTGAACAAATTTCATGGAAGGACTGTAACAAAGATGGGATTTGAATCTGTATCTTCTGAATCCCAGGAACAGGAGTCGCCCATAGAATAACACAAATAAAACCATTAAATGCATTTCTGAGACTTGTTTGCATGTCTTGATCTTAGTGATGGGCACTTAAGAGGTTTTTTTGAAGGACTTATTTATGTGCTGGTCTTTGTTGGCATTTGACATTGATAGAGAATGATTCTTCTAGAAGCTGGAACAGGAGCCAGGATACAGTTGAATGACTGTTTTAAAGAACCCACCTTGCTCTGTTGACTACAGATAGAGTGAATACAAAGATTTTACTTTCGTTAGACTGAAGCTAAGAAGGAACTTAAGAAGCTAAATTACCACTGTCTTTCTTGTTTATGCACAGAATAAGCCCCTCTCATAATAATTGTCCACATCTCCATCTTCTTTACCCGGCTAGCCTTTCAAATGGCTTGGTTTTGTACAGTTGGATGCATAGGACATTTATAACCTAAGTGAGAGCAGAAAAGCTAGAAAGCACATCTGAAAAAGAGGCTTAAAGAGAAAGTATGCTTAGATTTAAAGAATTGTCCCCATACCCAATAGTGACGCATTAAATCACTGAAGTTTCAATAACTCATACAGTATCTCCATGGAGATGTGCACCATATGGAGTTAATTAGTAGAACAACAAAACAATCAATTAGTTCCTTAATTAGTTTTACTAAGAAATGATAACAAACACAAACAATTTATTCAAACAAATGCCCAGACCACAATGATAGTTTAATAGCCCCTGTGAAACTGGCTCCACGCTGAGCCCTTTCGTGTTACTTTGATTGATTCTGAAGATACTAGATTTTGTCCAGCCAAAGTGTTTTATCAGTATGATCAATTATTTACAGTATTAGAACAAAGAGAGGAGATTGCTGAGTGGTTTTCATTATTAAAGAAAAAAAAAAAAAAAAAGAGAGAGAGAGAAAGAAGAAGAAAAAAAAGAAGCCTTAAATAATATGAGTAATAATAAGTATTAAGCCAGGAGTTAACCTGGTGGCAATAGTTGCGGATGAAGGTGATAGAGATTTGCCCTACTTGCCACAGTATGACTTAATCCTAGAAATAAATAATATTTTTGTATCTTATTCAGACTGGCATTTTTGGTATATATGTTTTTTGGAGAAGACTGATCAGGAACACATAAGCTATCCATTGACTTGGATGTATTCAAACCAAAGTGATGCTGGGAAGTGAGATACTGGTATTAAAGTAGTTAGCTATAGATCATGGAAGTCAGAATATGCAAGGAAAAATGCAAATTTTCTGTTTTTATTATTATTTTATTTTATTTTATTTTATTTTAGGGCTGATAGAAATCACAGGTATTTGTATGAGGTGTTTTTTGGGTGAAGGGAGGCATCTCTGCATATCACACCTGACTTTTACTGATCTCAAGGAGGACTTGAGAACTCTGAAGGACCCATTACCTATGCAACAAGAAAAGTAAATATCAAAATTAGCTCTTTGCTGCACTCAGGAGCTGTGATTAATTGCTTGTTAACAAGATTTTCAAAGTACAACGATTTATCTGAGTTTGATCAGGCAGATTATGGGATATAACATTTTAATACATTTATTGTGACTATAGATATATGTTAAAATGATAAATAGGTCAAGCTGCTATAGATGTTTTAGTTCCAATAAAATTATTTTTAGAATGTGTTCATGTAATGTAAAAAATATTATTTAACCAGTTGCATTTTTATGAACTAATAATTTTCTTATTAGTTCAAAAAGAAAAAAAAAAAACAGCAAAGACAACTAAACTTTAAAATGGTGATTTATTACCACAATTTCCCCATAAATCTTCTTTCCCCAATAAATATTTTTTTTTTCTTTTTTTTTTTTTTT